>JASANF010012017.1:0-11926 GCA_030248245.1 Trissonchulus sp. WLG1_4 | reverse complement strand
GATCCGTCGTGGGGGTTGTACCCTTGGAGGGGGTCGTAGGATAGTTCACGAGAGTCACAGACAAAAATTAACCTCGGATTCGTGTTCAGGGTGTCAAATTACCCAAATGGACATCAAAATTTCAAATTCGAAAAAATTGACACATTTTGACCCCCTAGGTGGCACCCTGGGGGCCATGGGTGTTGAGGAGTGGTCATTAGGCAAAAATAAATCCCAGATTCGTGTTAGGGACACCAAACTACCCCTAGAGACAAATTTTTGAGAATAAACTCGAAAAAAAAAATTTTTTAACCTCAAAATCCAAAAGGGTACCAAGGGCACTCCGGGAACATCCTGGGGGGCGATAAGACAAATGGGTATTAATATAATATGCTCCAAGTTCACAATCCATCTTACACAAAAAACTTGAACTATCATGAAAAACAAACAGCAAACCTAATTATTCTACTGTGCAAAGATCATACACATACATGACATACAGCCAACAGGGGGTAGTTGTAGGGGACTATTAGACGTGTTGAGCAAGAAAGTGATAATACCAGTGAATGCACAGCATATGGGTTTATATTCGTATACAAAACGACAGACCTCCAGCTATAACCATGATAGCTCCACTGCCATAACCGAACCTACCCCCGTAATACACATAGCAGGGGGTATGGGCATGCCCTGGGGCTTATAGGCCGAAATTCAAAAAAAGCCCATGTTAGTTTCTATTCCACTACTGTACCACCTCACATGCAAAAGATCATGACTGGCCGTTTTGCGCAACTTCTAAAAAGTGTGCTGAGGTTTTTCGTACTTAGTCATTTTTTGGACCCCAAAAAAGTTTTTTCCCCGGCTCCCAGCACAGCCTCTCACGGAAACACCCGAGCAAAATCATTTTTTCCGTGTTGATCTGCAGGCTGTAGGAAGTGTTGAAAACCAAAAAAGGTGTAACTACAATAAAATTTACGGCGAGAAAAGTTCTGGGGAAAAAAAAAAAAAGAGCGAAAGTCCGTGAATTTTGGGGGGTCCCGGGGGATATCTTCAGAAAAGTCTTGACCGATCCGGCTGAAATTTTGCCAGCACTTAGGTACTGCCAAAGGGGTGTACACACACAAAATTTCGTGTAAAAAGCTCTTCTATATTTTGACTAAAAAAAAAAGTTCAAATGCTCAAAATCCACAATAGTGCTAAATTTTCCTATTCTAGGGTTGGGCGCTATGGCGCCAACCCTGATATATATATATATATATATATATATATATATATATATATATATATATATATATATATATATATATATTCATGATCAAACAATACAATCCCGAGGGTAAATTCAAGTACAGTTACAGATCCCGAACACAATGTCCGACCCAAACCCCGATCCCGGTTCGCCGACCCGATCCCGATAAACGCAAATCCCGATCCCGAATCCCCAAACGCAAAACCCTAAATTTTCGAGATTTTGCAAAATCTTTTAATTTAATTTTTATTAAAAAATTTAGTGTAATCTAAAAAAATTTTCTGGGGGCTTCGCCTCCAGACCCCCGCCATTATGTACATCACAATACTGATTACTTTAGTTGTCGTTCATCACTTATATATCTTATTTATTGTGTGTTAAAGTTCTCATGTATGTGTTAGCCCACACAGAGGTAGACGCTGGTCAAAATTTCCAACCCGTGACCCAACCCAGCCCGCGGCTCAGCACTCGTAGGTGACCCGCGACACAGACCCGCGCCGTAGCCGACCCGCGACCCACGTTGACCCACCATTCTATATAACCTACCTAGTAGGGATGGAAGTCTCGGTCTTGGTCTCGGTCTCGGTCTCGGTCAAAACCCCGAACTAGCCCAGTCTCGGTCTTGGTAGTCGAGAAAGTCTCGGTTTGTACCCGGTTCTCGGTTTTTCAAATCTGTGAAAATTTTTCCTTGTGGTCCTCCCTTTGGTTTATGTTTTTGGCAGGAAATTTTTTTCGGAAATGTTCGATTCACCAGAATTTCACACCAAACAGTGAGAATCTGTCAATTTTTTTCCGAAAACAGCTTTACCGTGGTTGTTTAGTTTATTCAGTAAACACAGTACATACACAAAAATGTACGTTTATGATTCGGTTTCTTATTTCAAATTATCTTTCAAGTCTGTCTGTGTAATTATTATTATATTTTATTCTATATAGTATTAGTGTTTGGCTGGTCAACTTTTTTTTATGCCATTTGGTATACTTAACTGTAATTTCCATTCAATTAGTATGAGTTTAGCAAAAAATCAAAAAAATCTGTGAAAGTTCAACTAAACGCACTACTAATAACTATGCGGTGACACATGCAGTTCGGTACATAGATGAGAAAAGAAGACTCTACTGACTACTCCCAACTAAAATTTAGTCCCAGGGGATTGAGGGGGCCCCACTCACAGGGGTGTCACGCCTGAGGCAAAGAATGAAAGAGCGTCACGGCGCGCAGGTCTAATTTTTGAGCCAAACCCTTTCTATCTTGGGTGTATTTTAGCAGAACATTGGTAATTCCAATACAATCGGAGCTATTTTTAACTAAATTAGAGCCAAACAGTGTCAAAATTTGCTATTTTCTGGCAAGAACAAGGACAAATTGCGTCTGTTTTGGAACAGGGGTCAAAATTTAACAATATTTAAGAGGACATGGTCCCACAGTCCCACACAAACGAACGAGGAAGGAACCAGGCAATGTAACCAAATTGTCGTGATGTAGCTGTTATTTATACATAAGGTGTCTGACCATGGTCTTAATATTACCTACCTAAAAATTTTTAAAAATTAATAAAATCGATAGTTAAAAAATTGGCAAAAAACGACCCCAAGTCTCGGTTTTGGCGGGTCGGAATTTGGTCTCGGTCTCGGTAGTCTCGGTTTCGTGGTCTCGGTCTCGGTCTCGGTCTCGGTCTCGGAAAAAAAACCGAGACTTCCATCCCTACTACCTAGTAATTGTTTCAAGTGTGTGCATAGTGGACATCTGTACATTGTTCACATCAGGGTTGTAGCCAGGGGGGGGGGTCGCGGGGGTCGCGACTCCCCCCCCCCGTTTTGGTCGAACCTGAAGAAAATGTCAACATGGGTCCCCCCTCTGGTTTTTATCGCCCGGCCTAGAAAAATTTCTGATACGTCTCCAATTGACCAAATTTGACCTGAAAATCAAAAATTTCCCTTATTTTTTTTCTGGGGGCTGCCGTCCCCACACCCCTGCGACCCCGGCTTACTATTATTTGTTATTATCTTTCGTCAAAGCCTATGCATGACATCAGGGTTGGCAAGTCTCGGGTTTGCAACCGAGACCGAGACCAAGCAACCGAGACCACCCAAACGAGACCTACGAGACCGAGACCGGCCCTTGGGGGTCCTTTTTTCAAGTTTCAATTTTAAAAATTTGAAATACTTTGAAATGTAAAAAAATAGTGATTAAGTTATAAAAAGTGACCATCAGGTTAGGTTTATGTGTGTATGACTTGCGAAGTTGCGAGAAATTTAACATTGTAAACGACCGCAAGCATGAGAGTAGGTGATTGACAGCCGGACTATAGGATTATTTTTCCGCAATTCTGTCAACATTTGGAATGTTTTAAAAGTTTCGCACACTTTCGCATACCACAGTGTGTTTTATAGTGCATTGCATACATATATTTGCACTTTGACAGTCTGACTCAGGTGCCAGCGTAGAATCGTCCGTGCTGGTGCTGGTGCAGTGGTGCCAGTGGAGTACCCAAAAAAAATTTCGGGGGGAATGACTTTAGCAATTTTAACACTTGTAAAACGCCTTACAAACGCAAGATTACTAAACCACAAGGCTGCAAGGGTCTGGGGGCGGCAGTCCCCAGAAAAAAATGGCGATTTTCCACTTTTTAGACCGAATTTGGTCAACTGGAGACGTATCAGAAATTTTTCCGACAAAAATTAAAACAAAAGATGGGAGTGTCGTATCAGACGGTGTATTCCACAAGTAAATGTAGCATAATATACTCGTGTAGACATGCACATGTAGCATAATGTAGTTGTGTATACATGCATAGGCTTTGATGAAAGACAATAACGAGGAATAGTAAGCAACATAGTCGCAGGGCTCTGGGGGCGGCAGCCCCCAGAAAAAAATTTGGGAAAATTTTTGATTTTTAGGCCAAATTTAGTTTATTGGAGAAGTATCAGAAAATTTTTCCGGCCGGGCCATAAAAACCAAAGGGGGGACCCTTGTGTAAACAATCACTGGGGAAAATTTTCGGGGGGGGGGGAATTGCCCCCCCATCCCCCCCCCCCCGGTACGCCCTTGAGTGGTGCTACTATCAGAAGTGCTAATAGGAGCATCATCACGGACCTGAAAAGTTTCTCCAGCCGACACAGTTAGGGTCGATTCATACTTACAGCCTTATGTCCGTTCAGCCGACAAAATGACAAAATAATGACGTCACATGCGCTGGCTGATCCACTGCACTAGGCTGCTAGTGACGTCATTCTGCCGGCTGAACGGACATACGGCTGTAAGTATGAATCCAGCCTTAAGTGGGGGGGGGGAAGGTTTGATGCATCAACCACTCCATAGTCCAAAAAGCATTCGATTGTGCCTAGGTTTTTTCAGATACTTAATGCTTTGACAATTGACATGCGTTGAGAGTTTGGGGCTGAACGTTGAAATCCTTCCAACCTTTGCATTAATTTCTTGCTGAGTCCGACAAAAAGAGCATTAGCATATTCTAAATGACACCTAATGTAGCAGTAGTACAGGGTTATTAACGCTTTCGGCGGAAGAAGTGCGCGGACTTGCTTTAGCTGGTGTCGTGTAGGCAGTAAGATGCTTTTTGTATCATGTTTGCGATTTGCATCTTGTACTTCAATCGCTCTTTAATAATACAGCCCAGGATTGTTATGTACTGTGATGATTTTATTGACTGCGTCTTATATACTAGTTGGTCATCAACCAGAACTTTACATTGGAATTTAGCAGCAAATATTGAGTCTTTTCCGCATTTAGTTGTAGAAAATTGCTCGTCGCCCATTCTTGTATAGCGGCAATCGCAGTGACCAACATCGGTTTCAGGGCCACCAGAGATTTATGTCTTTTAATAACAGTGATGTCTGCATAGCGGTTGAACGATTTCGTGTCAGTCGTTGACCAAGAAATGGCGGCAACGTATATGTTAAACAGTAGGGGCGATATAGCTGATCCCTGCGGTACACCTTTATTAATCGGAATTGCCTTAGAGTACCCACTGCCAACGCGGACTTTCTGCTGGCGGTTGGTCATGAAATTGCTAAAAAGAGCTGCTGTTGCCGAGCAGGCTCCCATGGCCTCAAACTTTTTTATCCACAGTTGGAGATTAACGCTGTCGTATGCTTTCGAGAAGTCGAGCGACAATAGACCAACGTTGTATCCACTGGCTATATCTCTTCGTATGTTGTCAGTTAAATCCAGCAATGCTGTTTCGCAACTATGTCCTGGTCGGAATCCTGACATATCGTCCGGTAACCGCCAGGTGATGTTTTGTCCTAGCTGTATGAGCAAAGCTTTTTCAAATACATTAGCTATGCTTGGCAGAACAGTGATTGGCCTATAGTTGGCTACTAGATCGTCCATTCCTTTTTTATGGACTGGCGTGACCAGCCCAATTTTGAAGTGATCCGGTATAGCGCTTCTCCATATGAAAAAATTGAACAGGTCAGTTAATGGTTCGCACAGTGCTGGAGCCAGCTGACGCAGCAATTGAGGTTTTAGTCCATCGTGTCCAGCAGCTTTATGAGGTCGTATTGTTTGTAGAACACCCATTACTTCGAGCCTATGTTTTTGGGGTTAAATGCAAATGGGGGGGGGGACAGTGGACCTATTTTTTTGAGTAGAGCACCTTGGCGGAAGCATTTTTGCTTCAAGAACCCCTATTTCATTTTCTGGATTTTCTGAGATACGACGCCCCGAAATCTGAACCCTCAGTGAGGGACGTTTTAGAATTTTTTTCCGAAGCTCTTGTTTTTTCCGTTCTAATCGTGTCTAAATGGTGTCAGATTATTGTTTACAATTTTTTAGAATCAAAACAAAGGCTCTTTCACCGGATTCCTGCCGAAAAATTGGCAAAATTCGCCAGAAACGTCCAATTTTTGACCAAATTCACTTGGCCTTAATTAGGCTTGGGCTTAGGCTTAGGCTTAGTATGGGGCTTAGGCTTAGGCTTAGGCTTAGTATCAGGCTTAGGCTTAGGTTCAGGCTTAGGCTTAGGCTCAGGCTTAGGCAATAAAAAATCGAAATTTTCAGAAAAAATCCTGCCAGCTTAGCCTAGAGAATCCTGCCAACTAAGCCTAGACGATGCCTTAAAACATCATAACGCACTCAAAACTATCCAAAAACAAAGGCCCGTATTCACATACTAACACTAACACTTAAAGTTAGTGTAAACCCTAACTTTAAGTGCTTCGTAGCACTAAATTTAGTGCTACGAAGCACTTAAAGTTAGTGTAAACACTAACTTTAAGTGTTAGTGTTAGTATGTGAATACGGGCCAAAGATAATAGCCGTTTTTGGCTTCGAACTTTGGCCTACGTTCACTTCCAAAAACACTGAAAATGCAATTTTCAAGGGGTCATAGCTCAGAAAATCCAAATTTGTGGATAGGGGTTCATTTACAAAAAATGCTTCCCTCAAGGTGCTCTACTCAAAAAATAGGTCCACTATTCCCCCCCCCCAACTGCACTTGATCCTGTTTTTGACATAGCTTTAGTTACAGTAAGGCTCATCACATAAACATATAAATTTCAAAATTACAAAACTAAGCCTAAGCCTAAGCCTAAATCCAAACTTGAGCCGATATTTGAGTGACTTTGAAAACACACACGCACACTGACACGTGTGAAGCCTTGTACCCGTATTCATAAAAGTGCAAGCTCGGCTTTTTATCCTAGCTTTGAGCAAGCCCGGCTTAAAATCCCGGCTTTTCGTATTCATAAAACCAAGCTCAGCTTTTTATCCAGTTGCTGTAGGCCGTGTTTACATTGAGCTTTTTTTCAGCTGCTCGAGCAGCTGGAAAAAAGCTGGAGCAGCTGGAAAAAAGCTGGAGCAGCTGAAAAAAAGCTCAATGTAAACACGGCCTTATTAGGAGAGTAAAATGTTTTGTGAAATTAACTGTAGAATACAAGCCAAATTCTAGTAATCGCAACAGTAACAATTACCGTTTACAAATTAGTTATACTCCATAGTACTTATCTGTTTTTCATAAGATGCATAATGGATCACAACACGCAAACAAAACAAGGTTAGAAGCATTTCGTGGCTTTTAAAGGTTATACAACTACATTACATACACGTAAGTTATACTGACAACAATTGACATGTTCTTAATCACATTCATTGCTGGCAGTGGACGTTATATGGTTAGTGGACGAACTGCCGGTGTCACAGGAAAATCTTTGATTAAATTTGGTGTGGTTTTGAACACTTACAGCAAAATGCTAACATTTTTTGTTTCTTTTTTACAATAATTTTTCCTGTGCACACTTTTAGCAAAATTCCTCGAGAGCGCTGCACTTTTTGCATTAATTCGCTTAAGGTGGCACTCTGAATAACTTCCAAGACTTTATTAACTTATAAGTCGACGTACATATAGGCAGGAAATTTCAACTTTAAACTAAATTTGCCTTGCGCTCAGCTTTGGCCGGAGAATTAGACTTAGAAACTTTTCTGTTAACAAGCACCAAACCGGCTGTACTAAAACAACTGTAACTTCCTTAATAGTAAAGTTTTTCGCGAGATTTTGCTATTTGACAATGCTACGACATTGTCAAAAAATAGAACGTTTTTGTTAATACGAATAACCGCTGAGAAAAGTTACAGAAGCCAAAAAGTAGCCAACGAAAAAATAGCTTGATAAATAATGTATTTTTGTCAATGTCACTCATCGTAATTTGGAAATTTTTTTAGATAGGTTTGCCCACACAAACGCCTTTTTAAAAAGTTGCAGTCACCTATTCGCTGCGGAAAACTGTTATCAAAAGTAACAAAAGCAATATACAATTTTTCGTAAAATCCATTCAAAGATTTTGCTATATTAAAATTCAGGTAAAAAAAGTTCAACAAAACTACACGTTATATATATCAAACGAAAGCAGATTTACTGTTGAACAACGTTTCTTCTAAAGCAAAGACCTAAAAACGTGACTGAAAAATTTTATAGCCCAAAGTCAGTTATTCGGAGCGCCACCTTAAGCAAATATAAGTTCTTAACTTTCCGAAAAATTATGCTGTTCTTGCATGTATATAGTTGCATGTTTTTGTATAGTATTTAATTAGGTTAGGCAACAAAGCATTATCTTGAAGTCTTATTGAGTATTATTAAGTGTCTTAATTTCAGAGGTGGGATACCCTCTTTGTTTTAGCACACTGCCCACCAGCCCACCACTGATTTAGAACTTTTTCGAGCTGGCAGTGTGTTGAAACAACCGGAGGTACATACATACTACATAGGCAGGAAATTTTCAGTTTAAGGTGGTAGTGTCGCCAAAGCAGTTTTGTTCATAGGTTGCAAAAAGAGAGCTTTTTGCTTTGAAATTGCACGCTCACTGAGAAACTAGTAAAATGCTATATTGTGTCAAATAAATACTACCAGACACTAGACTATCAATATCTACCAATATTTTGAACTAATCACCATTTGTAAGCCAGACATAACACAATAGGGACATAAAAATTCAAAAAATCAGGCCAGATATCAGATTGGCCGGTTTAATCTGGGTTTGTCCACATCTGGGCCAGCTTGTAAAGTACATATAATGTTTTGACGCACAATTTTTTGCCACAAATAAGAAAACTGAAAAATGAATGTACTTTTTTATTTCAAAATAAGCGTCTAAATTTTTCACAATTTATCATTATTGCTGTGAAGGTTTAGTCTGGGTTTGTTTATGAACTGGATTGGCCACATGAATAACAGCTTGCAGCCAATCACAGTTAAGCTCCGCCTACCCATTATTACGGTAGCGAAGTCAATCTGTAAATGTACAATTATGACGCACAAGGCACAACCATGCAATTGATTGAAAATTATTCTGTAGTTCCACGCCCAGGTCACGACCACCTGAGTCAAGACCACCCTAAGGCTAAAATTTAGGCAAAAATACAATAAAAGATGAATGCAAAGGAGGTGGTGGTCAAAGATACTACAAAAAATAACTTCATTCACTTCATTGTTTGGCCGAAAAGTGACGAACAAACGTATTTTCTAAACAAGTGCTCCACAACACATTTTGCATGTAAAAAAGTGAAAAATTCAAATTTTTTGTTCGTCGCTTTCCAGCCACCGTTTGTCACTTCTCGCGAAGCTTCGTCACTTTTCGCTAAGGATGATGCACGCCTGCGAACAGAAAACTTTTTTACGCACAGTACTGTATGTGACTTTTTTGAGTGACTGATATTATCGTAGTGATGTTAAAGTTGCCTTGCTAGTTTCAGTTTCAGCTCCTTTTTTACGCCCACAAGGTGGCCGAGCACTACGCACAGATTCACCTCTTCCTTGTGTTGAAGTTATACCAGGCTACGAGTAGTAACTCCAATACAAGAGTATGCCTAAAGCCTGGTTCATACTCGTCCCTAAGCGTTGTCCCTGTCCTTAAGCGGTGTCCTTGTCCCTGTCCCTAGGTGTCCTTGTCCCTGTGTCCTCATGCTTTGCCCCTGTCCTTAAGAAATGTCCCTAAGGTCTATAGGGAATGTCCTTGTCCCTGTCCTTAGAGGTGATTGATTTATACTCCTTGAGGACAAGAAAATAGTCTTTCTCACATGAACTAATGCTCAAATGTCATTGGATAAACTGCGTTTTGTTTAAAGTACCGTGAAAAAGTTATCAACCCTATTTATAGGCTGAAAAAAAAGAAAATCCAAAATTTCAAATATGGGATTCGAACTCTGGTCGATAGGTTGAAAAGCAAAAATCGTAACCACTCGACTTTCAAGGAAACATCTTCATGAACTTCTGGTATATTTCGGGTTGGTATAAAAATTGAAAACCAAATAATTTTCACGCAAATATGTGTTAAATAACACAAAAATAACAATAGACTTAATACCGCAACACAAGCCCACGACATTCTTTCACTAGCAGTCGAGATAGTCCGTGATTGGCTGTTCTTCTTGTCACATGTAGTAACTGCCGTATTTTGATTGGCCGAGTTGCTTAGGGACAGGGAAAAAGTAAAACATTGCTCAACATTGCTTAGGGACACAGGGACAGTCCTTATGGCTGCTTAAGGACATTCCCTAAGCTGCTTAGGGACAAGTATGAATCAATCGCAGCTTAGGGACAGGGAAAAGGAAAAGGACACCAGAAAAGTATGAATCAAACCCGCATAGGGACAGGGACATTTCTTAGGGACAAGGACAGTCCTTAAGGACGAGTATGAACCGGGCTTAATTTAGGTACTTAAGGGGGGGGGGAGATTGAAATTACCATGACTCTCAGAGGAGTTTAAAAATAATTTTAACATGAGGACACAGGGACAAGGACACCTAGGGACAGGGACAAGGACACCGCTTAAGGACAGGGACAACGCTTCGGGACGAGTATGAACCGGGCTTTAGGCATACTCTTGTATTGGAGTTACTACTCGTAGCCTGGTATAACTTCAACACAAGGAAGAGGTGAATCTGTGCGTAGTGCTCGGCCACCTTGTGGGCGTAAAAAAGGAGCTGAAACTGAAACTAGCAAGGCAACTTTAACATCACTACGATAATATCAGTCACTTAAAAAAGTCACATACAGTACTGTGCGTAAAAAAGTTTTCTGTTCGCAGGCATTGCATCATCCTTAGCGAAAAGTGACGAAGCTTCGCGAGAAGTGACAAACGGTGGCTGGAAAGCGACGAACAAAAAATTTGAATTTTTCACTTTTTTACATGCAAAATGTGTTGTGGAGCACTTGTTTAGAAAATACGTTTGTTCGTCACTTTTCGGCCAAACAATCAGAGTCGAAATGAAGTTATTTTTTGTAGTATCTTTGACCACCACCTCCTTTGCATTCATCTTTTTATTGTCTTTTTGCCTAAATTTTAGTTTCTTAGGGTGGTCTTGACTCCCAGGTCGTCATAACCTGGGCGTGGAACTACAGAATAATTTTCAATCGATTGACTGGTTGTGCCTTGTGCGTCATAATTGTACATTTACAGATTGACTTCGCTACCGTAATAATGGGTAACAATTTAATATGTGATTAGCTGCAAGCTGTTTTATTCATGTGGCCAATCCAGTTCATAAACAAACCCAGACTAAACCCTCACAGCAATAATAATTAATTCTGAAAAATTTAGACGCTTATTTTGAAATAAAAAAGTACATTCATTTTTCAGTTTTCTTATTTGTGGCAAAAAATTGTGCGTCAAAACATTATATGTACTTTACAAGCTGGCCCGACATGTGGACAAACCCAGATTAAACCGGCCAATCTGATATCTGGCCTGATTTTTTGAATTTTTATGTCCCTATTGTGTTATGTCTGGCTTACAAATGGTGATTAGTTCAAAATATTGGTAGATATTGATAGTCTAGTGTCTGGTAGTATTTATTTGTCACAATATTGCATTTTCTTCGTTTTTCTCAGTGAGCGTGCAATTTCAAAGCAAAAAGCTCTCTTTTTGCAACCTATGAGCAAAACTGCTTTGGCGACACTACCACCTTAAACTGAAAATTTCCTGCCTATGTAATATGTATGTACCTCCGGTTGTTTCAACACACTGCCAGCTCGAAAAAGTTCTAAATCAGTGGTATGCTGGTGGGGAGTGTGCTAAAACAAAGAGGGTATCCCACCTCTGAAATTAAGACACTTAATAATACTCAATAAGACTTCAAGATAATGCTTTGTTGCCTAACCTAATTAAATACTATACAAAAACATGCAACTATATACATGCAAGAACAGCATAATTTTTCGGAAAGTTAAGAACTTATATTTG
>JASANF010012015.1:0-13246 GCA_030248245.1 Trissonchulus sp. WLG1_4 | reverse complement strand
TTCGCCTAATGATCCGGAGTCCCCCTATATCCCCCAAACCTAGGGGGCGTCAAAATTGAACGCTTTTTCGAATAGGCTAGGTTAGAAATTAGTAGGATATAACCTTTAGCTGGAAATCAAACTTTGTCCAAAAATTAAACTTTACATGAAAATTTTTGCGCAAAATCAAATTTAGTCAAAAATACTCCATGAAATAAAAACCTGCTGCCACCAACGAAAGAGCAACTTCTAAGTTTCAAAATGCTGAAAAAATTTTGTAAATCGGGTTAGGCTTTGAAAAGTTACAAAACTTTTTCTGAAGCTACCTGGACCAGGCTGATTGAAGCGTTACAACACAAGTAAGGTTCCGTAACAAAAATCGGGCTATATCTGCGAAATTTTTTAAATTATGATGCTAGTTGAGGTTTTTTAGTGTGGTAAACTTATTTTTGATGCTTCTTCGGTTTTTTTTTTTCAAATTAAACCTCGTGCTTAGGCTTAGGCTTAGTGCTTAGGCTAGGCTTAAGCCCGGTTCATACTTGTCCTTAAGAACACAGGGACAGGGACAAGGACAAATTTTGGTCAGCTACTGTGAATAATTGACACAAGCGTTCTGGCGAATTTTTTGCATACGATTTGCAAGTGACCCAAGCTTTATTCATGTGAAAAGTTGGCTGATTTGGCCAGGCAGTTTTCTTGGAATCGCTTAAGGACAAAACGATAGGGACAAGGAAAAGGACGAGTATGAACCGGGCTTAAGTGCTCACGATTAAACTTCGTTGTGGGTGAGCAAAAAATTAGTCTTAGTTTCCTGCCTCAAATAAAAGGGACATTTGCTACTGTCGAATAATGAATAAAGCTGAACTTTAAAACCGAAATTGCCCGTCGGCGTGAGCTTGGCTCTGAGCATTAGGGAAGTTTTGAACTAGGATTTGAGGCATTAGAATTTATTGTAACGCCGTATTTCTGCCTGAAATGTGATATTTATTTGGGGAAAAATTTTTAATAGCCATCTGCTGCGCAAAAAAGTATAAAAGTTTTAATTTTAAATTCATTTTAAGTAAGTTCATAAGTAAGTAAACATTTTTTGGCCAGAATAAGCAAGATAGGTGCAGGTTCGGCGGGGGGGGGGGAATTCAAACTCATTTTTTTCAAAGAAGTTTTTATAGGTTTTCGGACACGCTGAGTTCATTTTTATCACTTTCCAAGCGGAAAAATGTGGATTTATAACTATTCGAAAATATTCAAATTTTGTCGAAAATCATTGTTTTTCAACTTTCTGAGGCTAATAATTTTCGAGAATTTTCACCAATACAGTCGTAGTATAGTGTATCGTTTTAGCTGTGTTGCAAAAATGTCATTTTTAGTAAATGTACAGTTTTTTATGTCAAAAAATTTCGAAAAAGTTGCGGATTTTCTAGCTTTTGGACCCTTGCACAGGAAAAAATCTGATTACAAAAATATTACAAAAAAATTACAAATTTATTACAAACCAATGGCCCGTATTCACATACTAACACTAACGCTTAAAGTTATTGTTTACACTAAGTGTTAGCGCTTATAAGCGCTAAGTGTTATTCACATACTTAGGCTGGAATTCACAACCTAACACTAACACTAACTTTTCCCTTAAAAGTTAGTGAAACACTTAAATTTGGGCTTGAAACACTAACATTTTAAGTGTTTTGAGCCCAAATTTGAGTGTTTCACTAGCTTTTAAGGAAAAAGTTAGTGTTAGTGTTAGGTTGTGAATTCCAGCCTTAGTGTTTATTTAAGCGCTTAGCAAACACTAACGCTTAACTTAGCGTTTCAATTTTGTATTCACATACTTAAAATTTAGTGTTTGGCTTAGAATTAAGCGCTTAAGTTTAGGGACCTCGGGAGCTCCCTAAGCGCTAAGCGCTTAGTTAGTGAATGGTGTGGGGAAGGGGTAGGGAGAGTGGGGGAGATTCTTGGCCGCCATGGGAAGGAAGGGCATGCAATTTAGGATATATTAGTGACATTTTCCGACCAATTCGATCCATTTTGCTCGTTTAATCGCAAAAAATAAAAAATGCACTTTGTTGTCCAAATTCGTTTTTTTTACATTTTTGAGTAGAGCATCTTAATCGAAGTAATTTTTCTTCAAGAACTTCTATTTGAAAATTTATATTTTTCACGATATGCCCCCTGAAACATGTGGAGCTGATTTTGCATTTCTCAGGAATCCACCTGCTGAAAACATTTTTCACAAATTTATAGTTCGAGAAAAATATATATTATTAATAAGAAATAGTAATTTAAATAAATCTATAATCGGATGTATAAATACCAAATGGAAATGCCGATAAATAACGAATTCCGGATCCACATCAAGCAGGGAGCGCACTCCAAGCCAAAGCCAAAACTAAGCACAAAAGTTGCTAAACGCTAAGTTTAGTATAACACTAATTTTTAAGCGTTTATTTTGTGAATAACAGTTTAGTACAAATTAAGCGCTAACACTTAGCAAACGCTTAGCGTTAGTATGTGAATAACTCTTAGTATGTGAATTCGGGCCACTATGTAATAAATTTGTAATTTTTATGTCACATTTTTGTAATTTCACTGTGCAAGTTTGTAACTTTTTTGTAACTTTTTTGTCATTTTTTGTAATGAATTTGTAATTTTTTTGTAAATTTTATGTAATTTTTTGTAATCTGAGTGCAAGTTTGTAATTTTTTTGTAACTTTTTTGTAATTTTCCGTTGAAAACATACACAAACTTTTTGTAACTTTTTTGTATTTTTGTAACTTTTTTGTAACTTTTTTGTAAGTTTTTTTCCCAGGTGACGATTTTGAATATTAAGGTGGCGCTCCTGAAATATATATGACTTTTCAAAAAACGTCAATCTGGGGCCAATTTTAGATGTGCAATAACAAGCTGGTGTAAAAGTATGCCCAAACACAAAATAAGAAGTTGATTGATACAAATTAGCATTCACTGTAGCCCAAACGTGAGCGGAATTTCGGCTTGCGATTTCTCTTCACAGCAAGATAGCTGTTGCACAACCAATAGCTCATTTTGCTTGCCATAACGTGATCGAGCGGTCGCAAAAACTTATTTTTGATGAATATGATTGATATATTGAAAAACAGCAAAATCACGATTTTCGAAAAACGTAAATTTAACTAAATTTCTTAAACACTTTCGATTCGCTCAAAATCAAATTTTGCGACCGCTCGAAGACAACGAGATGCATTAATGTGCCAAATTTTACGTTTTTTGTTGAACTAATTTTTTAAAATCGCAAGCCGAAATTTGCGTTTGTATTCACACGCACTTTATTTCAGCATCATGCAGAAAATACAGCTTTATTTTTCAAAAAAATTACACCATACTCAGTAACAGACCAAGTATTTTAAAGTATGTGCAAGTAAAACACTGCTACTAGTGTTTTTCAATCTTCCAAAATCATCACTTACGTGTAAATACACTGGCTTATATAGCCATTTTCGTGAAAATCTATTTTTCTTGCAGAAAAAAGCTAAAAAAATTTTGGAAAATTTTTTCATGTAATATGGGTATCAAATTAAAGGAAATTCACCTCTGAACAACTTTTGTTCTTGGGATGCATGTTTATTTTTGCGCATTTTCAAAATAATGGCCAAAACCCACATTTCAGGAGCGCCACCTTAATGACCAGTATGTCTACAAATCGGCCGAATTCTGTATAAAAAACTAGTTTTTGCTAAAAAATAATATGTCCAACATTCCAAACCAAACAGTGTCCTTTGTTTACTACGTTTCTGTGTCATGCTTACGGGAGCCCGTCCAGTGACTGGGGCACATCCGCAAGTCAACTGGCCTTGGCGCAAGCACCAGTTAGCTCGGCTGAAACCACGTGTTGATGCAAAGACGTTAACTGTCAATGTATGCAAAAATTATATATATACATATATTATTATAAAAATGCCCTTTCACCAAGGGCAGCAGTGTGGGTAGAATAGGAAAGTTGGTTGATCTACAGCGGAAACATGCTAATAAGCTTGTCAAATAACCGGGACAAGTTTTGCAGCCGAATAGGGAAACTCAGCTTGCTAAATGAAGCGGACAAGAGTTGCGTCGGAATAGCAGTCGCCCTGCGACACGTTAGTGCTTTCTGCACCCTATTCGCGCTATCTGCACCCTATTTTTCGAGGCCCAAAAAAGGGCTTTTCCCCCTCCCAGCAGAGCCAAAACGGCAAAAGCTTAGAATAAAATCTTTATGATGACACTATTGCCGACCAAAACAAATGTAAAAAACATAAAAAAGTGCCTCACCAAGAAGGATTTCTTGAGTTATGGCGCCGGGAAAAAAAAGACGGAAAAATGCGAATTTGCGGGAGACGATTTTTCATATCTCGGGTAATACCCAACCGATTTGCCTGAACTTTGGCCAGCATGTACCCCTCCCCCAGGCACGTGCACACACCAAATTAAAACCAGTTTGCTTGCATAAATTTTTACCATAAATTTGACCAGAGGGTCCCCACAGGAACCCGGGTTCCCCCGAAAACCGCAAGATAATTGCAAGAGAATTATTTGCAAAACTGACTTCTTGTAGCTTTTATGCGAAGATCACCCACAATTTTGACAAATAAGCCGAAGTTATCGACCATTTTTCAACATCTTACTATTTTCTTGCAAATTTCAGCTACACTTCAACCAAAAATTATCAACTTATCAGCAAATTTTTAATGAATTATCTTACAATTTTCTCACGAATTTCACCCAAATTTCCATAAAAAATCCCCCCAATCATCAGGAAATTTTTAACTATCATTCTTATAAATTTCATTCAAACTTCAACCAAATTTCCTGTAATTATCTGGCTGAAATGGCGCTTGTCATCACCGTTTGTAAGAATTTTATGAACTTTTCGGCACCTTTTGTATTGCTTTTAACAATTTCAATGAATGCAATTTTGGGGTTAAATGCTGTTGGGGCGGGATAGTCGACCTATTTTTTAAGTAGAGCACCTTAGTTGAAGCATTTTTGCTTCAAGAGAACCACTATTTAATTTGTGTTCATTCGTTGATATGTCGCTCATATTTTAGAGATAAATTTTCTAAGGTTTAGGATTTCTGTGCCCCCCAAAGTTTTGGTGAAGTTAATATTATGTTGACATTTGACAATGTCTTGTCTATATATATATATGTCTTTATGGATAGTATATATATATAATATATATATATATATATATATATATATATATATATATATATATATATATATATATATATATATATATATATATATATATATATATATAAAAAAAAAATATATATTAAAAAAAAATCTGCAAATGCACATATTCTGAAAATGCAAAAGATGTACATATATGAATTAATTGGGATGCAATCAAACATGAAACGTATAAAAGCCTTCTCAATTACATTTCACGCAGAAAACCAGATCTCATGCATTTATACAAGGATTGGATCGACACGTTTATGAATATTCTCACTAATGATATAACAAAAAAACAAAAACACACATATTCCATCAAGTTCGAAGCACCAAAGTACTCCACCCGTGAATTAAAAAGACTACAATCAAAATATGTAATTACTACAGTAGACAAAGCGACCCAAAACTATGCCTTCATATGTAAAAAATTCTACTTAGAACAACTCCTTAAGGAGTTTGAACTGGACAATAATGGTACTAATAATACATATGAGGTAGTCAATAGCAACATCGACGATATTATCACAAGACTGATAGATGAAAGCACACATTTTAACATCAACGTTGCACCAGACAAACATCATTTATAGTCAGGGGGGGGGGGGTAAAAAAAACACGGAGTAAAAGAGGGGTAAAAAAAACACGGCTCATTACTCAGCGAACACAAGGGTTACAGAGCTGTAACATACTGCAATAGAAAGAGTACGTCATATGCTGTAATTCTATTGCATTAGTCATTACTGAAGTTCAGAATGTATGGCAGACCCACAAGCTCAAAGTTGACACCCAAAAAATGGTCAAAAACGTAAGGGTTTTAATAAGTTGCTAAGGTTGTAGCATGAAGCTCTTTTGACACTGACGCTTCATGTTGTGCATAGTAGCATTATATTATGTGGTCTTTCTTTTGGCATACCTTGCTTTCCGCTACCTTTCTAATAATAATGTATTTTGGGTGTGTTTTTTTTACCCCCATAATTTCAACCCAAAACGGGTAAAAAAAACACACTTCAAATTGGTTTTATTTATCACAAGCAGGTACTGAGAAGATGGGTAGCAGGCCCAAACTTGCTGTATGAAGTACTTCTGTGACCTCATAATTCCACATAAAAAATTGGCCCTTGGACTGATTGTATTGTGTTGATATGGCCCCTGATGACGGGTCCCTATGTTTAACACGTATTTTAGGTCAATTTTTTAAGACGCATAATTCACACTCATTTTGTGTCAGAAATGTTTTTTAGTGATGTAGAATGATTTTTCTGCGCCATATTTTTTACCAGGTCCATTGACAGTGCTAAAATATGGAGTTACACCGTGCAGGTGCAGTAGAATCAGGTCGGATATAACTTGATGCCAGTTGTGATTTTGAAAGTTTAGAGCAGTTTAAAAAGCTTACAAGTTATAAAAAACAAGATTTAAACTAGAAAAACATTAGAAAAGCGAAGTGCTCGCAAAAAATGACCCGTGTTTTTTTCCGCCGCAGCCGTGTTTTTTTTTGCCCACATGCGGGGTAAAAAAAACACGGTTGGAAACCGGTTTGGCACAATATGCGCATGAGGTATATTTGGTTTTACTACACCAATCGATAGCTCTTGCCACAAGCTACATGCTGATGTAGGCACCATTGCTCAACATTAAACCTATCTGATGTTATGAGCTTAGTTCCCTATGCGTGTTTTTGTTCCCCCCCTGACTATACCTTACGCAATGCTGATTCCTAAATTTCACAAGCATCCAGTTAAACTCAGAACGATAATCGCAAGCCAGCATGCAACGAATAAACCAGCTTCCATTAGAATCGGTAACGCACTTAGGACGATATTGCAACGCATGAAAAGTTATTGCCACACTATGAGTAAATGTAACGGAGGGTGCAATCCTTACTGGATAATAGACAGCAACAAAACAATCCTGGATAACCTAAAAGGTTTGTCAGATTGTAACTCTGCACGTAGTGTATACACATTTGACTTTACACAGCTGTATACCAACTTACAACACACTGAGATAATGGAAGCAATAAAAGGAGTAATTAAGATTGCATTTGGTACCCTTAGTAGAAGATTAACACTGAATTCGTACAAAGCATGCTTTACAACAAAAAACGATTGCAACACAGTTGACCAAGATGAATTTTATGAACTAGTTAAATGGCTTATAGACAATACATACTTCTGCCTTGGCAACAAAATATTTAGACAAAAAGTTGGCATCCCGATGGGAACCAGTTGCGGACCAGCTCTAGCTAACATTGTCTTATTTTGGTACGAGTTTAAATACATCAAAAAAGTCACGTCTAACAAACAACGCAATGTTCTTGATGCATTAAAGCATGTATACAGATACATCGACGATATTACGGTTCTCAATGATGATGGTATCTTTCATACATTATATAAGGATATATACCCTCGTAGTCTAGAACTTAATCTTGTTAACTCTACACCATATGTAGCAGACGTGCTGGATATAAATATTAATATTAAAAATAATAAATTCGAAACGGACTTATTCGATAAACGGAAAAACTTTCATGTCAAAGCCATTTACTATCCTGAGATTCATAATAATATTTCCAGCATGTGTTGCTACAATGCCTTTAGTAATGAAATTATACGCTTCTCTAATTTATGTAGCAACTCACAAACCTTTCTACAACACACTAAATCTCTAATTCATATACTTAAAGATAAGGGCTATTCGTTTCGTGGATTGAGACGGACTTTTCTTACTACCGCTAACAAGAATGTCTGCAAGTACATAAACTCACATAATGGAATTAGTGTTTGGAAAAGTTTGTTCTGATCTCTGCATGACATGGAACTAACATCACTTAGTCTGAGGCGACCGGCGGCGAAACCACTTTTATTCCCCTTTTTTCCATTTTAAATATCGTAAACTCAACGTTTTTTCATTTTAGTTTTATTTAGAAAAGTACCCCTAAATAAATCACTATCCCAACACTGCTCCACTGATGAGCCGCCAGTGTTTGGGCTAGGTATGGCAGAAGTCGCAATGCACTCTAATCGATAGTATAAGTTAACAATTTATTTTTGCACGCTTTACTAACTAACACACCCCGTTTTATAGAAACTTATTTCCCTGTTTGTCTTTTTAACATGGGAAGACACTCCTCGAACATCCCACTCACTCCCAGTACATAAAAACAAAAATTACGGGTAATAATATCTACTACGTACATATATATATATATTTAAAATATAACGGGATCCAAAATCTTGTTAATAAAGATGAATTCCCTATCGTCTTAAAATCTAGTACGATTTTGCATCCTTTTTACAGTTAATGTACATAAGGTGCAAAAAAACTTAAATGATACCAAAATTAATGAAAGAAAAATAACGAAAAAATATTGAACGCTGAAAATAAAATGTTTCAAAAAAACAAGAAAAAGTTAAAATGCAGCTATTACAAAGTCAAGAGTCAAGACGCCATTTTCATGTCTAGAAACGCGTTTTTGCCAAATTCTACGCAAAACAATGAGATTACAAAAAAGTTACAAAAAAATACAAAACATTACAAAAAAATTACAAAAAAATGACAAAAAAGTTACAAAAAAGTTACAGAAAGTTACAAAAAAATTAAAAAACGTTAAAAAGCAAATATTTAAAAAAGTAAAAAAATAAAAATACAGCTATTCAAAGTCAAGATGCCTTTTTACGTCTTGAAATGTTTTGCCAAGTTTGAAGCAAAAAAATAAAATTTCTAAAAATTACAAAAAAATTACAGAAAAATTACAAAAAAGTTACAAAAAAGTTACAAAAAAATTACAAAAAAGTTACAAAAAAATGACAAAACCCGTTTTGTAATCTTTTTGTAACTTTTTTGTAACTTTTTTGTAATCAGATTTTTTCCTGTGTTGCCAGCCCATAAATTTTGTAATTTTCGGTATTTTGCGCTCTAATTGTAAGTTCGATGTTGCTGTGGTCGAAAATTAGCAGTTTTTGACCAAAAAAATGCTAATATGTGTCGTTTTTTGCGTTAAGGTGGCGCTCCTGAAATGTGACTTTTCAAAAAACGGCAGTTTGGGGCCAATTTTAGATACACAATGACAATCTGGTGTAAAAGTGTACCTAAATACAAAAAAGAAGTTGATTGATACAAATTAGCATTCACTGTAGACCAAACGTGAGTGGAATTTCGGCTTGCGATTTCACTTCGCAAGTAAGAAGCTGTTGCACAATCGATAGCTCATTTTGCTCGCCTCAACGTGATCGAGCGGTCGCAAAAAAAAGTCATTTTTGATGAATATGATTGATATATCGAAAAACACTAAAATCGCGATTTTTGAAAAACATAAATTTGGCTAAATTTTTTAGATACTATTGATTTGCCAAGAATCAAATTTTGCGACCGCTCGAAAATGACAAGGTGCAGTTGCGCTTCTATTTCTTATTATTTTGTTTTAAAGTTCATTCTAACATATTTTACGTATTAGCTAGATACTAAGCTAATTACCCAAGTACCATAGCTTTCTGTAATTCGGAGTTATATTTTATTTTATTTGAAATTACAGAAGTTTAGATATATTTTCATAAGTTTGTATTTCTCTTCTTTCCTTTAGAACCACCACAACCTTGTGTTGTGATAAAACTTCTCGCAATTTCTATTTGCGATATTTTCCACAACCTCGCGTTGTAATAATTATGCTATTAGGCTATCAATTATGATAATTATGCTAATTATGATAATTATACTATCAAAGTCGAGTTATGTTAACGATCGGAAATAAATGTGTGATTTATACCAATAAACAATTGCATTTACACATATTTACACATGTGTAATTCGTACATGTGTAAAAGTGTAACCTAGCAAACACCTATATGTTAAACTATCCATTTCTAGATTATTTAAAGTATTATTTATTATTATTTCTTTGTAGAGGATGAACGGAGGAATAGCGACAGTTCGGACGAATTGGAACGTAAGATCAGCCGAATAGTCGAGAAACAAGTCGATAACAGCAAAGCCAATCTCGAACAAAAGCTGAACGACCACAAACAGAAAATCACACAGCTGGAGTTGAAAACACGATCGCTAGAAGACCACAGCAAAAGTTTGAACATCCTGATTTATGGCATCCCCAAACCAGTCAACGAAACCGACAAAATTCTGGCAGATAACGTTATGCAGATTTTACACCAAATCACCAACGACCGTGCCATTGTGTTTGACCGTAACATTAGTGCCATTCACAGACTCAACAATAATAACTCTCGCGGTCCTCCTACGACGATTGTCGCCTTTAACAAAAAGCGTTTGGTCGAAGTTGTGATGCATGCTGCTAATAAGCAGAAAGACATTAATTGTGACCGTACGTCCAAAGTCCCCCCTTTGCCCAGCATTAGTATTTCCAGACATTTCGAACCGGTCAAATCGCAGAAAGTCGGTTGGCTTAATCGTCTGAAAAAAGCCATTGTCGATAAAAACTTAGCCAACAAAAATGAAGTCAAAATTAACTCTCGCGCTCTCGAACCCAAGCTTAAAATAGTTAAGCCCGGTCAACCTACTGTAGCTTTTGATGTTACAAACGTGCCTGACGCGTTTTCTAGTCTGATTACCCCTTATACGCATAAGGGATAAACAGGCCAAATCCCCTAAACAGTTTTAAGCATACACAAAAGTAGACCTATTACTAACTTGGCTATTGAGCCTGTTAATATACATATATACAAGCTTTCGACACACGTGACAGACATGATCCATCCTTATATCCGTCAGGCTCGCATCTCGTTTTTTATCCTTAAAACTTGACTATTTGTATTTGTTTCTGTTTACTATTATTACGGTCAAAATATGACTGATATTTTACTTTACCTCTATTTCTCATAACAGCCATAAACGATTGCGTTCAAGCTAACACTATTGAACTAAGATTGCACTTAAAAAACTAAACTTAGTCCTAAATTTTTTCGACCTTTTTCTCACCAATATCGTGTTGATCACGTACGAACTACGTTCCCAGGTCAAATTACTTCTAATATCTCTTAGGTATCACTGACTTACACTACAAGTTAGATAGATATGCAATTTTCACCAACAGTATCGTCTAATTTATTCACATTTGTCAACTAACCAAATATAGACGAACATCTCTCGAACCCTTAAGTATAGTTGATTTGGTAATTATATTCTATGTAAATGAATAGTAGCACTTGAAAGTATATAATCGTTTTATTATATTATATTTAATTATATATAAGCATATGTTTACATTTGTTATTTTTAAAAAAAACCCTATTTTTCTAACATTTGTTTATACTTACTATCACGAGATAAAATTATTTCTAATCGACTCCAAGCTGTTCTACCGTAACACGACTCTTATGAAAAAGATTTTTTATAATAAACCAATATTAATTTTTATTTTTTTAACTAATTCTTTTAATCGGACTTAATTATAAGTAAATTAAATTTGGGTCACAACAGAGATATATAACATATGATAAAAAAAATTTTTCTTTAACATTTTATAAGTATTTTCGTTAATATGCAATCCTATATGTATTTCGTTATAAGAGCTAAATACACCTGGGTTACAATTATATTGGTATTAATAATGACCAATTATATTAATTTTACTAATTATATTGGTATTAATAATGACCAATAAACGTTTAACATGAGAAAAATTTTGCTTGTGTTGAGTCCTACAATTTTTTACTCTGTTTGCGCCTTTTTTTATTGTTTATCAATAGATTTAATATAGCTTCTATAACACGATTTAGCAGTTCTAGACCGTGATTCTTCTATGATCGACATACATAGCACTACATACGTCATGATTTTTCACTATTACTTTATTAAGGATTAGATCTCTTCTCTTTACCCACCGTCTGTCCCACCACATCACCCACTTGGACATCGGCTTTACATTAGTTCGTCTGGACCCTAGTGTATTGGGTAAATACACACGCCTGTCAGGATTATGCAGAGTACGCGTAGAGGAACCATGGCTCCAGGGCCTCCGTATCAGGGGAGCAGATGACAAAGCCCAACAGTGCTCATCTGGATTCGACCTCGGCTATCCCTTCTTCGACAGTCGGTAGTACTGAGAGGGGTCTGTTAAATGCAACAACACTAGATGCAGATTATGTGTACTAATACAAGAAGGTTCACGTATTGAAGGTATTTATAATAGCGTAGAATACACACTTATTGATAGTAACCCTAACGTAGCTCTTAACTGCGCCTCTAGAAAATGTTATTGATCTGATCAAATGTAAGCAATGTCACATTGGATATGTGGGAGAAACATCACAGACCCTAAGAAGCAGGATTGGACAGCATCGTAGATCAATTGATAATCCTAATACTTGTGTGTATTCATAACTGGAGCACTTCAGACATAGATGTTGCAATGACTTTACTGTACAAGTATTAGAACGAATCCCTACCACTAATGACCAAGAATTGACCAGACTTAAGATTAGAACGAGAAGCATTTTGGATCAGAGAACTAAAAACCAAATATCCTTACGGACTCAATGATATTCTGAAAGGTGAACAATACAATAACGCCGTATTTTATAATTTTAATAAGAGAACTAAAAGTGGTAATAAACGCAGTAATTCACGCAGCAAAAACAACATCACTGAAGAATTTAATGAAGGCTTATTCATCTCTATAATCCATCAACTGGAACACACTGACCCAGTCGTCTACAGAAAACGAATTGTCAATGAAATTCTGAGACTAAATAAAACACATTCAAAAATTCTATGGGAACATATGCTAAACCGAACTACGAGCGGTAATGAAATAATTAGAGACCTTTTAACGTTCAAACTGACAAAACCGAATAAAGTTCGTATAACTAAAAAACGACGACCCAAAATGGTTATATATTATGATAATCCGGGTTTTGATTTTTTGAATATCTCTAGCTATTTTCATCATCCGGATATGAAATTGCGCTGGCCTGAAGACCACGACAAGTTTATGTACCCATTACCTATATTCAGCTATGACCCGCCCTTCTCTACGAGGGCTTTTAACTACAAGCAATTTATTCAAAATTGCAAAATTGACGAAACGATTACAGAATGTGAT
>JASANF010012014.1:0-29402 GCA_030248245.1 Trissonchulus sp. WLG1_4 | reverse complement strand
GGTGGGGAGCCTAGCGTGTGGTTAGCCAGGCTAGCTGGTTGGCTGGCATGACAGCTGAGGCTGTCAACTATTTTTTTCAAATTTATTTTAAGAATTTGTAACACTAATATTTTTCCAAATATGTTTATGTAGATAATTTTTAACAAAATTACTTATTGCAAAAATTTACAACTTTAATTTTTAGTCAAAATATGTTTAATTTTTATTTCAAATTAATTTTTTCAAATTATTAATTCTTAATTTAGGTAATTCGATAAATCTTAATTTTAATTATTTTTAAAAAAACCTGGAAAATTTTCAGTATATTACGTAATGTGGTTAATAAAATATGCGTTCCAAATGCAATGCTTGTGTGTGTGTGTGACAGCTGCCTGGCTAGTTAGTTGTGTACGGTAGCACTGCAATTGATGACACCGCACATTTTACGGGCATGGACGATTTCTTAACCGTAATAGGTCCGATCAAGACGATCAATACGTCATCTTGTAGCCTATTACAAGGACTACAAGTTGATATAAAAAGCTAAGCTAAACTCCTACGGTAACGTTAGATATGCGTGAGTTAGTGAAAGCCCCTAAATTTTCAATGACTTGGTAGCGATGTGTAGTAATTACGCGGCGGCCTCAGCCGCCGCGTATATACTATAATACAGAAGCTCAATTAGCAGGTATCTGCTTCTCCCTGTGTTACTTGCGTTGTAAATATCGGTAGGTCGTAAAAATGCATTGTTTGTGTGTGCGTGTGTGTTCAGTGTGTGTTTTAATCTCTTACCGAGCGCATAGTGTTGTAAATATGTCATGTGTACTGTAATAGTGTAATTCCGCTTGCATGTCAGTCAAGTACTGAAATGATGAAACCTGTCGCATCAACGCTTCCTAGATTGTTTATAAGCGCGTCGGTACCAGAACACTTCGAGGTCCACTTTCCACAGGCGTATGCAAACGTATGCAAACCGTACTTTGGCATTGTTTTTGACTCGCCTGTATTGAAATTGCTCATGCTGAGCGGTTTTTATTATGGAAAGGTTTTTAACTTAATTTTCACCGTAAATTATTGTCAAGATTCTGAAAGCAAGACGCAGCGTAACATGTTAAGAGTGTTGGCCTAAAAACTTTTGGTGCCGCGTTTTATATTCGAAAAATATCCTCGGCATTTTACCAAAGCATGTCGTAACGTCACATACATACGCAACGAACTCTATCGAACATTGGTTAAACTTTATCGAAAATTGGTTAAACTTTACTCGCAAGACGTGCTTGTTTTCCTATGCATGAATGGCACATTTACGGGCATGGAAGATTGTTGAGCGGTTGTGGGTCCGATCAACAAGATCAATACATCAATATACAGCCTGTCATTCGTGCTACAATGTGATATAAAAAACTAAGCTAAATACTTATGCTACGGGCAGGTATGCCTGTTTTAGTAAACCCTATGCTAAACTTCCTATGATGACACTGCACATTTTACGGGCATGGAAGATTTCTTAGCGGTTACTGGGTAGTTTAGGTGATCAATACGTCATCTTTTAGCTTATTATGAGTAGTACAATATTGTATACTCAGCTAAGCTAAACTCCTAAGCTAAGGGTACATTTACTTGTTTTAGTAGAAGCCTCTCAATGATTAGATATTTGTGGATAGAATTTCTCTTGACTTGTGAATTTTGATAAAAGAATTACTTGTCTACTAAGAGTCAGGCATAGCCCGGAATCTCACTTTGACATAAAACACTCTAAGTAGACAAGCAATTCTTCAAGTTTACTTATGCCCGGGTAGGGGGGGGTGTCGGGGGGGGGTGGGGCGTGGGCTTAAGTGCAGTAGTGATTGTTTGGCAACAGTAGCAAATATGGCGACTTGTGCAACAAGTGTAATATAGTGATTATAAAAGAAGTGTGTAGGCAAAGTAGCAAATGCGATAGGTAGTTACCGTGGGCAAATCCGCAAGTGTTTGCCCAGGCAGGTGCGCGATAGTTGGTTTTGCAGTGGGGGCATTGGTAGGTTTTATTGGCGTTGCGCTCGTGTTCCTTGAGATTCGCAACGCCCGCCCCACACTGCCGGCAGCGCTAGCCTCCCGGCCCGTGATGCGTGATGCTTCTTTTTATGACGACCAAAGGCGAATCGGCTTTCAAACCGCTCGGGCACACAGGGCACGTGAAGAGCACGGTCTTCGGATGGTCATGGAGAAAAAAGTTTGAAACCCGGTGTAGCTGAAGCATGGGGGAATTCAAATCCACGCCCTTCTGCTCTAACTACGTGTTTTTTGGCAATGCAATTCAGGTGGAGAGAGGAGTAGTGTGCCCAATTTTGTAAGTATTGGGAGCTAAAAAATTGATCGCCTTTGACACACCACGGTCCAAGTTTATTACCTAATGACACGAAAAAGGTGGCGTTAGGACAATGTCACCAGGTTCCTGTACCAGGTAATGTACCGTGATGCCCAGAGGCGCTAACCACCCAGGGTGAAGAAAAAAGCATTTTTTTCTGAGGGTGAAAAGAGGACACTCCGCCTCATATGGACACAGCCCCTGCAGGATAACAAGCAGTTTACGCAGTTTGGCCTTGGAAACTCCCATCCAAAGCTTCTTTCCTTGGCAACAGACGTTAACCGAAGGAAGATGAAAGTCTTCGGTATGGAAGGGCGTTCTCAGTACCAACCCGGTTCGCATAAGTCCACGGTATTAGAATACCGTCGAACGCAGCGCCGTCTCCCATCTGAGACGACAAGCGACTGAGGTCCAGGTACGGTCTATCAGACCCCATTCCTGTCACTGATCGTTTTAGACAAAGAGCCGTACTGCATTACCGGCCCGAGGTGCTTCCAAACGACGCGAGCATCTTTGCTCTCGTCATCCCCAGAAAAAGGGGCTCCTGCGGCTGGCGTCCTTCTGGCTTGTGCTGGTCTTCCCGAGCCCTGGGTATGTCCGGGTCATTGCACCCCTGCCTCAGGCACTCAACCTTGTATGATTGTATAAACTAAAGCGTCTCCGGACAGGTGATATTTTTGGCAATATCACCCGGCACCCCAAGTTTAATGAAAGGGAATTTTCAATTTTTGAAGTTTTCACCAGCAACAGGATGCCGTTCGGGACTGGTGTAGTAGTTGATGAAACTAAGGGGATTCCACTCCATGGCCTCCTTAGACACCCAATGCTCAAAGGCACATTCAATTTCCTGACTAGTGCTTTGCGAGGGCGATTGCAATATACGCCAACGCCACTGCCCGTGTATCAGGGAATAGGCATTTAAGATGCAGCCGCTGAAAAAAGTGCAAGCGAAAAAATAGTGCAAGAAAAAACCACCACAGCACAAACATAGAGCACAGCAAGCAACACAAAAATACCTGAGCAAGCACACAAATACCTTTAATATCAGTGCTAATCGACAGGTAATAAATTTTTTTGAAAGTAATGACCAAAAGTTAGTCATTCCTATAGATGTTATCAGTTTTGGTCTGGCTTGCGTTTAGATTTTATCAGCTGTCTGGCGTGCGTCATCAGCTGTTGTGTGGTGTAATGATGTCGCAATTTATTCTAGTTTTATGGGGGTACTGGTCTTAAAACGTTCTCATAATTCACTCATAAATAAGTTAGGTGGTATGCAATAATTAGCCTCATTGCATGTGGTTTTAAGAACAATTTTTTAAAAATTTTATGATGACAAAATTTATTACCTGGTCCCTCCTCCTCACCACTGGCGTGAGTCAAGGGATAAAAAGGTCGTTTGTAAACAGGTTGTGTCACTTATTACCGCCGACAAGTTACTGAGCGGTCGGTTATCACGTTTGTTTCTAGAGTTTGCCATTCAACAAGCAATTTGCCGTCCTATTATAACATTCTTAAGGCCCATTAAACAACCAAGTTGCCGTCTTATTGTTGCCACCACCACCACCATATAACCACTCACAACCTATATAGTAAGTTTATATTGTTGCTAACTATTATTACTATTAATTTGGGTGTATTCACTTATGTTGTTTGAAAATTGTTTAAATTGAATTAAATAAATGTATATATAAAAAAATTAAAATCCACACTTTTCAAAGTAATATTGCAAATTAAGTTGAATTAATTAATTAATTAAAGTCTTAAAAAAGACCCGGAAAGCTTAATATTTTCTAGACACCTAAGCCACTCCCAAACTAAGTTTTGGCGGCATGTTTACTTAACTAATCATTTATGTAGGGTACGTCTAGCATTCCAGACTGCTATCCATTACGTTACGTAAAATTTTGACAGCAAGAATTAGGACTATAATTTCTTTCAATTGCTTTCATTTTATTTTTCTTTGTCCAAGAAAATTTTTTAAATTTCTTTTTCTTTAGGAAAATGCAAGACTTTTTTCTTGTCTTCAAACAATGACTTAGCTGTATAATGCAAAGTTAGGAAACAAATTAATGAAACATTAAATTGTATGATGGGAGTAGGGTAAATTGTGAAAATTTAAGAAATATAATGCTGATTTTGGTCATTAAGTGTCGCTTATGTTTCAGATATGGAATGCCCACAGTCCTTCACCAGCCGAAATAATTTATATAACCTTATCCACACATACCACCAATCCAACGAAGCAGTGAAGTGTGTAGGATTCAGTTTTGTATCCATATAATGCAAAGTAATGAAAAAAGCATTACTTTGCATTATATGCGTACAAAATTGAATCCTACACACCTACAATTTTAATGTATCGTGAAATTTTTTATTACTTAGCTTTATATACAAAATTTTATCCAACTTCCAAACACACACTTACCAATTAATGCGTCGTTGGATTGGTGGTATGTGTGGATATGGTGATATAAATTAGTTCGGCTGGTGAAGGACTGGTTGCACTGTGGGTATTCTCTATCAGAAACATAAACGACACTTAATGACCAAAATCAGCATTGTATTTCTTAAATTTTCACAATTTGCCCTACTCCCATGATACAATTTAATGTTTCATTAATTTGTTTCCTAACTTTGCATTATAAGTATACACAATTGGTCCTACTTTTACACACTTACAATTTAATGCTTTTTTCCTTACTAGGCATTATATGCAATTCAACCATCTACGAACAAATAATTTAATGCTTTTTCATTACTATGAATTATAAGCATACAAAGTAAACCCTACTTTTACACACCTACAATTTTAATGTTTCGTGAAATGTTTTTATTACTTAGCATTATATACAAATTTTACCCAACTCCCATTCGTTTCGTTTCGTTATTTTTTCCGTATCATTATGAACAAAATTTACCCTACTCCCAACATACATTTTAATGGTTTATTAATTTGTTTCCTTACTTTGCATTATATGCATATTACCATCTACGAGCATATAATTTAATGCTTTTTTCATTACTTTGCATTATATGCATACAAAATTGACCTTACTTTTACATACCTACAATTTTAATGTTTCGCTAAATTTTTCATTATCATTATATATGCATACAAAATTTTTACCATATTTCCATTTACGAACATACCTACAATGTTGTGAAATTTTTTTAGCGTTACATGTATATGACATTTACCCTACTCTCATCTACATACATTTTAATGTTTTGTTCCTTATTAATGGCATTATATGCACACACATTTTTAAGGCATTATATGCACACACAATTCGTCCAACTACGATCATATAATTTATTGCTAATACTTTTGTTTTGATATCCATTACTATAATCCATTTCAGAAATTAGTAATTCAACAATTGTTTATCGGCTCACGTCAAGTTTCAGTCTATCATTACAATTTTACTCATCCAAATTTTTGTCCTATCCAATAACATACCTTATTTTTATGTTTTAGCAAATTAATTTTGATTACTTTTTTGAAAAGAATTGCAGCTCAATGGCCAATATGGACGGAAATACAGTAAATGAATACACCCAAATTAATAGTAATAATAATTAGCAACAATATGAACTTACTATATAGGTTGTGAATAGTTATATGGTGGTGGTGGTGGCAACATTAGGACGGCAACTTGGTTGTTGAATGGGCTTTAAGATGGTAATAATAGGACGGCAAATTGCCTGTTGAATGGCAAACTCAAAGAACAAACTTGATAACCGACCGCTCAGTAGCCTGTTTACAAACCACCTTTTATACCTTAAGTCACGCCATTGGTGGAAAGGGGACCAGGTAATAAATTTTGTCATCATAAAATTTTCAAATAAATATTCTTGAAACACATGCAATGAGGCTAATTATTGCATACCACCTAACTTCTTTATGAGTGAATTAAGAGAACGTTTAAAGACTAGTACCCCCCCTAAAATCAGAATTAATTGCGACATCATTACACCACACAACAGCTGATGACGCCCGCCAGACAGCCTGATAAAATCTATAGGTGTGGTGGTTTTTTCTTGCACTATTTTTTCGCTTGCACTTTTTTCAGCGGCTGCATCTTAAATGCCTATTCCCTGATACACGGGCAGTGGCGTTGGCGTATATTGTTTATTTATACAATTTTTTCTGGGGATGACGAGAGCAAAGATGCTCGCGTCGTTTGGAAGCACCTCGGGCCGGTAATGCAGTACGGCTCTTTGTCTAAAACGATCAGTGACAAATGGGGTCTGAGACCGTACCTGGACCTCAGTCGCTTGTCGTCTCAGATGGGAGACGGCGCTGCGTTCGACGGTATTCTAATACCGTGGACTTATGCGAACCGGGTTGGTACTGAGACGCCCTTCCATACCGAAGACTTTCATCTTCCTTCGGTTAACGTCTGTTGCCAAGGAAAGAAGCTTTGGATGGGAGTTTCCAAGGCCAAACTGCGTAAACTGCTTGTTATCCTGCAGGGGCTGTGTCCATATGAGGCGGAGTGTCCTCTTTTCACCCTCAGAAAAAAATGCTTTTTTCTTCACCCTGGGTGGTTAGCGCCTCTGGGCATCACGGTACATTACCTGGTACAGGAACCTGGTGACATTGTCCTAACGCCACCTTTTTCGTGTCATTAGGTAATAAACTTGGACCGTGGTGTGTCAAAGGCGATCAATTTTTTAGCTCCCAATACTTACAAAATTGGGCACACTACTCCTCTCTCCACCTGAATTGCATTGCCAAAAAACACGTAGTTAGAGCAGAAGGGCGTGGATTTGAATTCCCCCATGCTTCAGCTACACCGGTTTCAAACTTTTTTCTCCATGACCATCCGAAGACCGTGCTCTTCACGTGCCCTGTGTGCCCCGAGCGGTTTGAAAGCCGATTCGCCTTTGGTCGTCATAAAAAGAAGCATCACGCATCACGGGCCGGGAGGCTAGCGCTGCCGGCAGTGTGGGGCGGGCGTTGCGAATCTCAAGGAACACGAGCGCAACGCCAATAAAACCTACCAATGCCCCCACTGCAAAACCAACTATCGCGCACCTGCCTGGGCAAACACTTGCGGATTTGCCCACGGTAACTACCTATCGCATTTGCTACTTTGCCTACACACTTCTTTTATAATCACTATATTACACTTGTTGCACAAGTCGCCATATTTGCTACTGTTGCCAAACAATCACTACTGCACTTTACCCGGGCATAAGTAAACTTGAAGAATTGCTTGTCTACTTAGAGTGTTTTATGTCAAAGTGAGATTCCGGGCTATGCCTGACTCTTAGTAGACAAGTAATTCTTTTATCAAAATTCACAAGTCAAGAGAAATTCTATCCACAAATATCTAATCATTGAGAGGCTTCTACTAAAACAAGTAAATGTACCCTTAGCGTAGGAGTTTAGCTTAGCTGAGTATACAATATTGTACTACTCATAATAAGCTAAAAGATGACGTATTGATCACCTAAACTACCCAGTAACCGCTAAGAAATCTTCCATGCCCGTAAAATGTGCGGTGTCATCATAGGAAGTTTAGCATAGGGTTTACTAAAACAGGCATACCTGCCCGTAGCATAAGTATTTAGCTTAGTTTTTTATATCACATTGTAGCACGAATGACAGGCTGTATATTGATGTATTGATCTTGTCGATCGGACCCACAACCGCTCAACAATCTTCCATGCCCGTAAAATTACACAATTAAGATCGGCTCCTGCACCCCACCAATTACACGCTAAGGATCGGGTCGTGCACCCCACCCAATTACACACTAAAGCTCGGCTCCTGCACCCCACCCGAAGAGCCCTGAGGCGCAGGCGCACAGTTGCTGTGTTGATACTCTAGGGTGAGGTACATTTTTTAAAAATTATCAAATTTGGAGCGCTGATAACTAAAAAACGGTGCGTCCTAGACCTTTAATTGCCTTCACTATGTTTTGTTCACCATCTATTTCTTTATCGAATGGTCGTTGCGCAACCTCTCACGAGGTACGTAGCCCAAGCAATGTCCTAGAATGTCGTAAACTAGGAAGTGACAGAATGAGGCTGTCTAGCCAGTGATATTCTGGGCATTAAAGGGTTAATTAGTTTCCACTTGAGCATTTCAAAGAAAACTGGCTCTGCTTTATGACCCTTTATGTGATTTAGCTTATTGCAAACCTTGGCATACTTTTTGGGTCTCAAAAACTGGTCTTTGTGCTGTCTTATTTGGGAATGGATTATTTTTGGTTGAAAATTCAATCGGCTTCCTTGACATTGTTAAAACCAAATTAGTTGAAATGTTTCATTTAGAATGCAGCCGTGAAATTGTGCAACTCCCAAGGTTAGACTTATATACACACTTTAAATCTGATTTTAAAATGGAAAAGTGTTTGGACATTATAAAAAATCAGTCCCACAGCAAAGCAATATCAAGATTAAGACTTCGTTCACATGATTTAAAAGTTAAGCTTGAAAAAGAGAAGGGGTTGGTATAAGATTTTTTTATTATAGTCACACTGTATTGCAATTCGTTATTTTCGTAATGAATTTGCGTGTTTTTATGTGTCAAGGTTCAGCATTTTCAGACTTTAGAATGAAAGCGATAACAGTTAGAACAAAATTTAGTTTTAATTTTAGAGAAAAACAAGAAAAATATACCGTTACCGGGCAGTTCATACCCGATGCAAATTGAGGACCAGCCTTGTCCTCGATTTGCCAGCTGAAGGAATTCAACGCCTTATCACTTTCTTCGTGGTTAATTGACAGACACTGGAAACCGGCGGACAACAACAAACTTTGTCCCAACTGTCCTCCTCAGGACAACCATCTCTTATTGATTCCTTTTTGACCAACTATACACATACTGACCTTAACAATAAAAATCAAAATGTCTGTTAATCTACAACATAGCAATTTAAAATTTTGACAAATCAAATATTTATTTAGCCAAGTTCAAGATGTAGACACTCTTACACACAGCTTAGTGGTTTGAAAATGGCAAGTTCACAGCTGATAAAAAGTAGGTGTAGCTAGTCCTTTATTTTAGTTGAAAAATTTTCTTTATCGTAGTAGTTCATCGCATAGTACTTTGTTTATTTCTTTATTTTAATTTTCTTAAACATATTCAGTTTTTTTCTTTCTTTCTTTAGCCCTTCAGTTATAGTTTTATTAATGAGCTATTTTGTGACAGCTATTTTGATGAACGCCATATTTCAGCACCTCATAACTGCTAAAATTAAATGTATGTGTACCTTAGGTTCTTAGACTGCAGCCTGCATATTGCACATATCAAATTAATGTTGGGGCTAGAATGCCAGCTGACAAGCCAATAATATATATTAAATTAGTGTACTTGATTTTAGGATTCTCAATGTTATATTTTTATTTTAACAACTGACATGTAGACACTTTGTTACCCGGCTATCTCTAGCATTTTGCTTCTTAAAGACATTAAAAGTATGCAGCAAAATTGCTTATCAACGCTAACTAGAAGCTGCAACTTAATGTAGCCAATAAAGAAAAATATTTTGCTGCAAGCAGTTACAGCATAAATAAAAACACTTTTTGCATAGTTTCAATTTTGATTCGAAAAGTTTTCTTTTGCAATGGGAAAGCTCATTGGGTTGATTAGATTTCGTGTGTTTTTGCTGGAGCTTTATATCAAGCACAAGTTACAAACTGTGCAAAATATCCATAGCTTGTTAAGTGGTGAACAAGAACCGCAATGGACTCATTTGAGCACTTTCAACGAAAGTGATGGTAGGGTCTATAACAACAATCTGCGAGATCACAGACGCAAACATGCTTTCAGTTCATGTCTGGAATTGACTCGGACTGTTTGTATCAACGGAAGACTGCTGAGTGCCTTCAGCAGATGGCTTCCAAACACGAAAAGGATCCGAAAGCTGTGGAGGTCCGAGTCATCAGTATGTGGGTGGCTGATAGGGACAAGCGGGTGCGCCTTGTTCGACTAACGATTGAATTCAAAAAGTTTAATCTCGAATCACCTGGGAACAACTCAAAGTTGGCCGTTTGGATACCTGCCCAGTGCCCAATTTCGGCCCGGACGTCATCATCTACTAGGACGGCTACCGTTACCAGGTAGTTCATATCAGATGCAATTGAGGATCTGCCTTGTCCTTGATTTGCCAGCTGAAGGAGCCCAAAGCCTTATCACTTTCTTCGTGGTGTACGCATAGATGAATAGTCAGACACTGGAAACCGCGGACTACGACAAACTTTATCCCTTCCTTGGATTGTCCTTTTTAGGACAACCATCTATAATTGATTCCTTTTAGTTTAGCTATACAATTTAACAATAAAAAAATGTCATTCATTCTACTACATAGCAATTTAAAGTTTTGTTAAAACAAATATGCAACCAAGTTCAACATTCAAATTGTATACACTCATACACACAATTTCTTGATTCGAAAATGGTAAGTTTACAGCTGATAAAATGTTGGTATAATAAATAGCAATTTTTTAGCTATAATTAAATGAATTTTTTTATTTATCTAAGTTTGAAAATTTTTAAGTTCGTAAATGGGCGGGAAATCAAGGTTTGCAGTAGTTTAGAAATTTATAACTGTCAAAGTTCAAACAGTTTGAAAAGTAAGCAACTGTCAAACCTTAAAGGTCATTTCAATGCACCACGTAGCTAGCACACACACACGCACACACACACACACTGAGCACACACACATACTACGTAGGATTAATGACAGCTAAGACAGTATATAAAATTAGGTGGTGTAATTTATAACGTATAGAAAGGGTGCCTAGTAACTATCACATAAAATAATTAGCTAGTTAGTAGGAGTAGTTCCCATTACTTACTTACACAATTCGCATTTTATAATTAGTAAGTTTAAACACTATCCTATTTGTTGTGATAAATATAATGGTTTTGGAAAGGCTGGCGTTGATGTTCAAAACATAAAATAAGTTAAAGTTGTGATAGACGTGACCCGGTTCTCTGGTTCCAGGTCAATAAAGTTGGAGGTATTTTATGGTCAAAGCTAATCTTTCGTTTTCGGCACAAAAGTCAGCGTTAACTTATAGTTTTCGTAGTTTAAATATAGCTGTTAGTACTTTCTAACTGACGCCAAAGACCAGAACTGTTTACAAGCTAGCAAAAAAACATATGGCGGGCAACGTTTGTACATAAACTTAATATTTTTCAAAAATGTTACGCAACGGCTGTGATAGCAACAATAACACAGAAGAAATGCTTCCTTGAAGTCAACCATATAACTGTAATAATTACATAAATCAGCTTGAACCCAATCAGTGACCATGGCACCAGGGCTATGGTTTTAAACCTGAATTTTATTTTATTCTAAAATTTTATGTTGCGTTTTTCGCTTTATGAGTCAGCGTTAGCGTCAAATATAACTTTTTGGTATCAAATGAAAGCTGTTATTCTGCTCTATCTAACTGCGAAAACTTGCCAGAACCTTTTACGTGGTCCCTGAAAAAGTTATGGCCGAAAATTTTATTTCGAAAACATTTTGTTGGAAAAAAGTTCCTTCTCGGCAACTCAGCCCAATACGTATTGAACAAATGTTAAGAAACATTTAAATCGATATAACTTGCTTCAACGTCGACGTAAAAATTGAAATTGACGCCATTGTGCTCAGAATATTATGCCCTTTAAAATAACACTTAGCTGAACGTTGACCGACGCAACGTCCATTCATCACAAACTACTAATTAATACTAACCGTTGGTCGATCTCCACATCATCATGCGACCTACCAATCGATAGCCTTTGACTAATGAAAGAGTATAAAGCCAGGTTTACGTCGATACAACAACTGTATGAAAAATTATTGCTCCTAGGACATTTTTTGTTTTGGTGACAACCTGTAATCACCACATATGCAATCAAATCGCATTATAAGCCAACTTTGAACGAAATTTAAAAATTTTATATTTTAGAACACTGCTTCACCTCACGTTATAGAACTACAGTGTAACCCGAAATTAACTACCCTTGAAGCCAGCTTCGGCCTTACTTTAGGGCTTTTTTTACAAAATGAGATTGGCTTCGGCCTCATTCCGTTTGGCGTCATTTTGACTTGAAACCGGCTTCGGCCTCATTTAAGGTGGCTTCAGTTTCATTTGAAACCGGCTCCGGCTTTACAGTTGGCTTCAATCTACTGAGAATGGCAGCACTCAACAGACCAGACAGCCGATAGACAGACAGACCTTTTACTCGGCCATATCACAGGCAGACACAAACGCAGACTGACTGGGCGAGCATGCGCTCACAACGCTGTAACATGGGCGGTATGCAAATGAGCTTAGTGTGCCAACTATATCCGCCATCTAGTGCACACATGTTACAGGTTGAACAATAGTCAATTTATATTACGTAGGAACGTACGTATATCATATGCCTTCAGTGTCACACCTCCCCCCCACAAAAACTGTCCTCAGTTTTGTTTTGTTACCCTTCAATTGTTAACTTCATAGACTAGGTCCAAATCGTCTGCGGTTCGGACTACGCGTGGAAGTGCGGCAGAGGGGGGCGTGGGGTTCAGAGGCGCAGGGGGGCCCATTTGTCGGTACGCTCGGGATAGGCTGTAGGCATAGCATCGAAGTCCCGGATAAATTTTGCACCAACAATGCCATAGTTCCCGGATGCCGCTATGGTTTAGGTGTAGCCCATCAGCGTCCATTAAGCGAAGATTGATGTCGCCATCCGTGCTTTCAAATGCTTCGTAGACCACCGGATCCAGAACTGTCACTTTTGTGTTCCATCGGTGGTGTCGGAACTTCTCTTCTATCCAGTCATTGAACGTATCCACGGCAGGAATTCGGGAATTAGCAGTGGGAAGGGAGACTAGAACTTTGCAGGTTTGCAGCCCAGACAAAAACTGCCTGAGAGCATTCCAGCTTCGTTCCCATTCCGCTTGCTGGCGCTGAGCGTCGTTGACGCCTCCCATGATAATAACGTAGCGAAACGCCGCGACGTTAATATCGAACTCTGTCGGGTTGGCAACGATGCGTCTCAGGATCGCTCCGCTACTGGCAATGACTCGACCTGCGGCGATTTTCCAAATGTATTTGCCTTGACTATCGGACAACAGAAGGACCGAGCCGGTAGGATCATTGATGTCTAAAAAGCTGCTGCTAAAGAGCTCATTCGCTTTAAACTCGATCTCTATCGAGCGAGCTCGGAATTCTTCTAGAAAATCGTCCAACAGGAGACCGTATCGGTTAAAACCTGGGTATTCTCCGTAGGGAATGGTCAGAGATTTGGTCAACGATACTCCTGTAGACCACACATAGTAATAGCGACACGGACACACAAACCGAACGTCAGGCCGGGTTTGGTATCGATGAACTTCTTGGGAGAAGCTAGGAGACTCGGCTAGAAGCCACGCTAGGATTGCCCGGTAGACATCTTTGGCCCAGCGGTACCAAGTCGCGGAGGGTTCAAATCCCTTTTCGTTTAGCTTTGGGAGGAGCATGGTGGGATTGACGTCTACCCATTCATTGACGAGTTGCTCGGCCAGGTGCATCATGCCGTGCTGACGGAGGCAGATGAACCAGAAGCAATGCTCAATTGACGAAAACCGCCAACTGCACAGACTGAATTGACGAGGGAAGACTCTGGAAAGTCTATGGTCTGGCGTGACGTATTCGACAACTTCCTGAAATTAAATAATTATAAACTTGCGGTGAATTCTAGGTCTTAAGTTGTAGGGCGGCGGAGAGTTAGCCTGTGTAACCGGTTCGTCGGGTTTCTGTACCGGTATGGGTTTCTCAACATTCAGTTGGCGTCTTAAGTACGGTTTCACTCGATTAAAATGAACGGTTTTTACGTCGGTGTCTCTTTGTGTCGGTGTCTTCGGTCACGGAGCCAGAACTACCTGTCTCCGGTTCGACTGGTGGGTTCCAGGTCAGCCATGCATTACCCCCGAGTATGCATTTATTTTTGGAGCAGTAGTTGCGTAACTTGCGGTAAATATTAGCGTTTGTGTTGCGACACAATTTATGCAGGTCGCAAATGATTATTAGTGCTCGTTTAGCACAAGTTAGCGCAACGTTCAACCGTCGAACATCTCGTAGAAATCCCTGTGTTCCATCTACTTCCGCTCGTACTAGACTCAGTAAAATAAATTCCTTTTCCTTGCCCTGATATCCGCCGACGGTGTCAACTTTAATGCCAGGGAACTGTCTCAGTTTCTCGAGTAGGTGGTCTTTTTGTGCTTTATACGGAGTAATGATCCCTATTTGGTCTTCGTTGATCTGTACAACACTCGTCAGTTGCTCGACAACTTTTACTGCAGCTGCTGCTTCAATTGGGTTGTAAAAACTACAACCTCCTGGTCCCGGTCTGCTATTGGAAGTCACGTTCCACAGCATGAGAGGTTTGCCTGTGGGTAGGTATATGTAAGGCTCATGTGTCACTCGATGGGCCAGTTTGTTGCCATACCATTCCTTGTTGCTGAAATTCGCAAGAATCGGTGGCATGCGGTATTGGTGCAGCAGCATGACTGGTTCAGCTCCCTGTGCAGAGGCTAGTTCTAACACAGATTTTGATAGATCCAGTTCTTGGGCCTTTCGACTGAGAACTGTGGGTCTCAGCTGCTTATGGTCGCCCACCAGGACCACTTTTGGTGCACTGGTTTGGACCTTTGGGACGAAGGCCTCTGGAACTGTAGTTTGGCCTGCCTCGTCCAGTAAGACGAGGTCATATTTAAGATTGGCACAGTTCAGCATACGATTTCCCGAACCATTGTTAGTACAGAAAATGACTTTGCAGAGTCTTAGCACTCTTGCCATTTCTTGCTTTAGTCGCTTTCGGTACTCTGCCAAGTCACTTTCAGGTAGCTGATTGTCTAGGTACATGGCATGCATGTCTTTTAGTCTTTTGTCCCCCTGTTCCAAAGCTAGACCGGCGGTACTTTACTGGCTGGCTGCCGACGTGAGCCACGGTTCTAGCAATTGAGGGAACAGTCTAGTTAGCTTGATATTGGTATTGCTGTCAAGATACTTTGTTACCTTTTGAAGAAGCAGATCCGTCGCTACGTTAGTCGGGGCACATGCCAGAATCTTTGTCGCTGGGTTTGGGTTTTGCAACGCGTAGGCTGCAATTATTACTGCAGCTGTGGTTGTCTTTCCAGTGCCGGGAGGGCCTTGTATTGCGGTCAAGCTATTGGGCTGAAGCGCTTGCGTGATTGCTAGTCGCTGGGAAAGGTTAATGCCTTCCGACAGTTCAGATGGAATGTCAATTGTCGCGCCAACTTCGCTCTGGCCGATTTCAAAACCTTGTATTATTTTCAGTATATAGTCCGGTGGCTTGTATGACGGTTCGATCAAGAGAGTCAGGGCCTTGTCTTGTTTAGTAAAAACTGCGTCGTCGACCTCAAGTACGGCGTCCACTTTTGCCAAACCAAATAGTTGGGAGTACCATGGTAGTTTTTCTTTTTCATCCATCGATTCATTTTGCTCACCTAGCCCACTAGAATATCCTACTGGGCGGATAATTTCCATGACTACCGAGTCTGGGTTCTTCTCGGTGTCTACGACGATGCCTGACACAGTTTGTTGCCGTTTCTGCGAATTCTCGAGTCTTATTCGATCTCCAATACGAGCTTCTCGCATTGGAAATCGGACAAATTTTCGTGACCCCGCTACGTCCCATAGGACATTAACGGTCCGTCGCGATTTTTCTGCGGCAGGTAATTGACCATCGGTGTGCTCTAGTTCTAGCAGCTGTACATACTTAGATACAAAGTCTTGTACATCATTGGGCGACATTTGTTTTGTCAAAATTTTCGGAATAGTTGCAGTTTGGTTATTGTCTTCAGCTTGCTTTGACTTGGATTTTAGTTGTTCATAGCGCTCCAGAATACCTGGATGCTGATCGACTGTATAAAACTTGTCCACGAAGCTTTTTAGCTGTAGTTTGTCCATTGGTAGTTGTTCAGCTGAGAAATGTCGTTGAAGAAGCTGGTGAATTAGTTCAACCCCAGCTACATCGACTAGTTTATTTAAAATGTCTTGATAAATCAGATTTTTTGCTTGTTTCTGAGTTTCAGCTATCGATGTAAAATCTACATCGAATAGGTGAAGTTTAGCGATCACAAACGCTGGGTGTCGCGCTTTTCTATTAACAGTTTGGAAATCAAAGCGCTGATGTAGTGATCCGGCACCTTTTATATTTTCTGGGACGAACAAATGACGTAAAGGCTCATACTGCGTTGCGTCATTTAGAATTGCTGCCGGGCTTACGTTGGAGTACGTAACGTTTTTTGATTGCCCAGTATTTGGTTGACTCGGCTCTTCTAACGTATTGGTATTTTGAGACTGTGGCGCTACAATATTGTCCTCTATTTCCGTGACGTCAGCTTTATCAGTGCTTTTGTTGTAGGTATTTTTGCGCCCTTGTGACCGTGCACGCCAGGGTCGTTGTCCATTGTTTGACGTAGGACGAAATTCAGGTTTTTTGTTTTTGGAAGCTGGTTGAAACCAGCACTGTCTGGCGTCATGGTTGGTTCTACCACAGTAAACGCACTGTGGTCTGCTTTGATTTTGTACTTCGGCCAGTTTTTGTTCCAGCCGTTGTAGTCTGGTTTCAAACCTATCGGTTCCTGAGACATTGTGCGCCCGAAAACCGGTCGCACTAAATTGCCGTCGAGGCCTCATGTGAATTGCATTCGCATTTATTGGGTTTTGCTGGTGTGTTTGAATACCAGCCACACTTTCGCGGTCTGTCGTGCAGTGCGCTGCTGCACCCTCTTTTTTCTAAGCACGTGATTCGGTGTAATTGTAATTATGGGGGTCATTATTGTTTTGGCGCATTGAATTGGTTAGTCCATGCATTGCCGAGACATGGTTTAGTGGGTTATCAGAAAGTGTTGCGGATTGACGCAAAGCTTCTCTGTATAGAGTTTTTTCCTGTTGGATACTTTGCGCCTTTTCAACTGCTTTGTTGAAAGTAGTCAGGTGTTCCCGCATCACTTCCCACATAATGTCTGGTAAAAATCCGGTTATAAAGTTACGTCGAACTTCGTTATTCAAAATTTTGGCTGCGGGAGCCGGTGGGAAAGCGTTTTTAGCTAATTCCAACAGGTCATGGCTATACTGCAGTACACTTTCGTCAGGTCGTTGTTTTCGATTGCTGAGGGCCAATGCGTAAAAATCGGGGTTGTATAGCTTGTACTTTGCCGCTAATGTCGACTTCAAGGCAGTATAGTATCCTCGGATGTCAGCGTCTAGGTCTTGGGCAAATGCTAGTGCAGGGTCAGTCAGAAGACCTATCAACTTTTGGGGTTTTTGGCCCTCAGTCCATCCGTGGTATACGGCTTTAGCCTCGAATTTTTGGATCCACGTTTGAAAATTCGCAGTCCCAGGGTCCCCAGAGAATTCGACAAGGGAATTGCTCCTATCGTTTTTCACTATACTGACAGTTCCAGTCCCGGTCGTCAGGTCACGTAACTGGCGGTCAAATGCTGCGTTTTGAGCCCTAAATAGGTTATTCTCTTCATCTAGTTGCTGCAAGCGACGTTGTATTTCCCTTAACGTCCTTTCGTCTAACTCCGCCATAGTTGTAGCAAACTATAAATTGTAGCAAACTTAAGGGCTATTAGCGATACCGTATTTGGATAGTGTCAATATTGCATTACCAGGCGGGCGAACCGGCATGCAAATGCTAGCATTAATTGGTAACTGTAACAAAAGTTATAGTTGTCACCTGTGACGGTGCAGAATGTAACGCAAAAACTGCGATACAGTACTGTTATATTCGGTCTTTATGCCAATTACGGTATCGTTTACTCTGCCTAAACAGTTGCACTTCACTGCTGTCGAGATCTACCGTAGTTCTATCACCTAATACGGTGCGGTAACCAACGCAAAAACTGCGATAGTATACCGTTTCTGCATGCAATACGACAGCAATAAACAAAAGGGAAACCCCTAAGGTACAATGCAAAAACTGCAATGCACCACAGTAATGTTACTTACTGGCATTCTGCGGCAGAGAAACAGGAAGCAAAAATAACCCAGAGTCCGATGTGAGACCTCCACTGACAATGGCAGCACTCAACAGACCAGACAGCCGATAGACAGACAGACCTTTTACTCGGCCATATCACAGGCAGACACAAACGCAGACTGACTGGGCGAGCATGCGCTCACAACGCTGTAACATGGGCGGTATGCAAATGAGCTTAGTGTGCCAACTATATCCGCCATCTAGTGCACCCATGTTACAGGTTGAACAATAGTCAATTTATATTACGTAGGAACGTACGTATATCATATGCCTTCAGTGTCACAAATCTGAACTGATTCCACTTGTTTTTAAAATCGACAGCTACTTAATTCTAACCATTATTGTAACACATTTTGGTAAGTTTATACTTCTATTTCAAATCTTTGTGACTTCTAGTCGTATGTTTTTGTCATATTTCTTTCAGCCATCCAGCGGGATTATTTTTGGAATTTTCATTTCTTCCAGGCAGAACCACTGTCTGATCACACCGTTTTTAAAAAATCCAGCGCTGTTTCGCCTAACTATTCAGACAGGTCACGTTTTTATTTTTTCTACCTTTGTGTGCGCTTTATTCCCTTTAGTTACCCGGTGTATCTAGAATTCTTTCATTGTCAACACGAGCTTGATCGTCAGCTGTTGTGTGCATTTGTGTACGCGAAGAGGAAGGGGTTATTTAGGGGTCATTTCTAACACTGAGCAACTAAGTTAATTGGACACAGTATAGGTGCCCTTAGCTGGCAAGGACAAGAAAACTCGCACGCACACACAGACACACACATGCATAAGAAGTATAGACGATTGCATGCCACAGTCTCCTATTTCCCACAGTCTCATATTTGCAACTGGCAGATTTTCCGCAGTCTCCTATTTTAACTTACCGTTTAAAATAGCCCAGTTTCGACCCTAATAACTTGTTTTGTAGTGAATCCGTATGTCCGTGTGCAATAAAAGTATTTATTTTAAACGAATGGCACTGTTAAAATTTGTGGGTTTTTGATTGCTAAAACTTTAACACTTTTCAAAAATTTAAAAATTGGAAATTTTTTAAGAAATTTTAAAAATTTTAAAATTAGTTTTTTGAAGTCAAATCGGCTCAGTAAACTGACAAATCCGGAGTGGTGGAGGGATAATGGAAAAGACCCTGCAAATATGATTATTAAAAAACAACAATCAAGGCTAATATCAACTGCTAAAACTAAACAAACTAAAACTGCCCACTCAACAAGAAAAAGTAAAAGTAATGATATGATAATTACAAAACTCTAACATAGGAAACCAAAGTACAAAATATAATGTACAACCATGACATGAGTAGTACAATAAATTGTAAAGGTGTCATAATAATTATAAATCCGAACAGGTGTCATAAAGAGTCATAAAGTTGTAGCTCGGACCTTTTGTAAGTATGTATTTTGAATAAAACGGTTGTCTAAAAAGGATAGGAGACTGTGGGAAATAGTGGAGTTGCAATTAGGAGACTACGGGAAATAGAAGACTGTGGGAATACGCGGTATAGACTGACGCGAATTGGTGAAACCTTTTAATCACTGCCAATGGAATGACCTGCAGCTGCCCAAATATTACACACACTCATTCACTAAAACATGCGCTTGACCACAGATAATCTAGTAGTTTTCTGTCTCATCTTCTTCGTTTACGCATACGTTGTATTTTTATCTACTTTAGTTGTTCATAGGTACCTGTCTATACTATTTTAACTAATGTATGTGTAGTTGCTTTTCATTTCGTTTTTATTTCATTTCATCATCATTTGAATTATATTTGTCAATATCAAAAAACAAAACAAATACATAAATTCCTGTTCGTAATCAATTGTTGTCACATTAATAATAACGCAAAAATACAACTTAAATTCGAGAGTTTAGCGAAAGCATAAGACTTACGAACCATTTACGTAATAGATTAATGTCTAATAATGCCTTTATTGTCATTAGTTTGACCGCCAACTTTAGTTAACTGAGCCATCGACCGCGAAGCGGAGGGAACTGATACGTGATTACACATTTTTCAAAAATTTTATTGACTAGACGGTGATAGGCATTTTTGGGAGAACGAGAACTTTTTAAAAGCGGCGGGAGTAAGTTTTGGCTAGGAGGAGAAGTCACCCATTTTAGATTCAGCTTCGGAGGTTTTATGTTTTTCGCACCATTTATATTTTAAAAGTTAACAAATACTTTATGTAAAAAAAGAATGAAAAGTATGAAAAGAAAATCGCACAAAACGAAACAATTTGCCCGAGCTATTATTGACAACAGTGTGGACCTTACGCAACTTTGTTTTTCTGACGAATGTATGTTACAGTTGGAGCAACATTAAAAATAATGTTTCAGACCAGTAGGCGACTCTAGCAGTATTATGCTTAAAAGCAGAGCAAAACACCTTGTCAAAATGCATGTATGAGCCGGAATCTCGTGGAATGGGGCCACTTAAATTTGTCTTTTTGATGGCAAGGCGCGAATAGATAGCATACTTTTTTGTCACATCCTCAGCCAATTTTATTTGCCTTTCGTGAGTGCCAGACCAAACATGCAACTAGTGATAGATAATGCTCTAACGCATACAAGCCACTTTACAAGAAAGAATGTATCGGAGCTGGGCATCAAGACCATTCAGTGGCTCCTGAAAACGCTGATTTAGACCCGGTACAGAATTTTTGGCACTAGCTGAAAAAACATATGCGGTCAAATGTGAAACCATCCAATTTGTCCGAACTGTATTTTTACTTTTCGGAAAAACAATGTCAGCATTGCATTATGCCGAAAATGCATCAGACATGTAAGTAAAATGGCTGAAGAAGTAATCAAAAACGATGGTGGTCCAACAATTTATTAACAATTCTATTGCCAATTCCGTCAATTAATGTTACTGTTTTTAATAAACAATGGATTACAATTTGTGCCGTTGTTAGTATACAACTTTTTTTTTATATACTTGCAATAGTCGGAACTAAAGTCTAACGAAAAAATGTGCGTGGCGAACTTCGAAGTTATACTGAGCCTAAACTGTTGAAGATAGACGCTACAATGTAAACATTTTTTGAAAGCTCTTTTCCAGGAAAATTCAAGAAACTAAAACTGGAAATTTTTAATGTTTTTAAAAAACGTTAAATTTTAAATTTTTAAAATTTTAATGTTAAAAAATTTTTTTCGACTTTTATGGTTTCGTTGCGTAGGCCTTACTATTGTTTATCTAATATCCGAAAATGAACGCGAACAAAAAACGCTGACAATTTTTATTTAAATTTTTCATTTTTAGCAGTCCATATGATGAACATAGGGCACAAAAAAATTTAAATTCTAATTTCAAAGAAACCGTCGTCTCGAATTCAAATGTCTTACAAATTTGAGGTCAGTATTATAACTGCATTTCGAAAATGTGAAAAAATTTTGAAAATCAAATTTTAAATTTAAAAAAATTAAAATTCAATTTTTTTTAATGTTTAGCTTATTGATACTATCAAAATGAGTTATCTTGCGACTTATTCGGTTCAGTGTAACTGTTGATATTCTTAAATCATCGTTTTTCTTATAATTTACACGTGAAATCTGCTAGGGTTTTACTTAAAGTGCACTTTTTCAGCTTTCATTTATTACATTCTGTAATTCTAACTAGTTTTATAAAATAAGCTAGTAATAGATTATTTTTGCCTATACACCGCAAGTTTGTGTATATACCTGGACTGGCACCGAGAATGCCGGTATGGTTTTATTGCGCAATTGTGCCTTTAAAAGAAAAGCCTGGCTCGTGATGTCATCCAGAAATCAATACAGCACCCAATTACTTGAATGTGTTATCACTGTTATTACTGTAGACTGGTTTCCAAGGGTACTGATAAACAAACCAACCAGTATAAACAACGAAATGTGTACTTATTTGAGCGTTTGTGTAAAAGTTATCAACACTCATATACGACATATGATTGCGACTGGTAATATGGCTGTATGGTTAATATTTTTTGGCTCTGCATCTTACACAGCATTGCCGTAATTGCTGAAAAGTCTTGCCGTCTTGTTATCAATGAGCTGAATTCAGACAATCCAGGACCTGATGGCAATCAAGAATTTGTGGAGTTACGCTACGTGTGCTATCGGCAGCCGCAAAGATATCCCCCAAACTTACCGGCTACAAAATATTGTTTATTTAGTTTGATGGATCGAAACGAAATAAAGGAAAGCTTACTTGGTATGCCGACCTAAAATCAATCATCAATCGCGAAAGTTTTCAGAGCAAAAGCTGAGAAATCGTTGCTACTCACCTTTAATTCACTAAAATACCTGGTAAGTAGCAACAGTAATGTATAAACAAATCACTGTGAATCTGTTAAATTATACCTTAATATGTAGTTATTAGGTTTTGAATTCCAAGATGATGTCAAAAATGAAAGTTTGCGACGTGGATAGGCATGTATTATCGGCAATCATTGACATTGAGGTTTATTTTCAAATGAAAGTTTTAGCTTCACCCTGGCACTAGATTCTCTCTGGCACTAGATTCTCCCTAGCACTAACAAGACTCACCCTAGCACTAAGTGGATTCACCCTAGCACTAGACAGACGCATCCTAGCACTAACTAGATTCACCCTAGCACTATTCTCCTGTCAACGCATAGTAAGGCGTATCTGTTAAAACTACATAATTTAACAGATTCACACTGATTTATTTATCCATTACTGTTGCTAATTATTAGGTATTTTATAGTCAATTATGCGTAAGTACTATTGTAGCCATTTTACGGTGCCCAATGTCAAATATTTTTGTAATATTTCCAGATTTGATAGCTTTTGGACCCTCGCTGGCCCACCAAATGTATACTTTTTGGTGTTTTGGACCCACTTCACAAAAAATTAGCGTCGTTTTTGAATGAAATGTGCTAATATGTGTCAACAATGTCCAAATTCAAAAGCGGGAACGTAGTGTGGGTTTACTGGAAAGGCAGTGGTTACCCAGCTATTGTCTGTGATATCGGATGTTTACCTCCTGAACTGCAAGCTGACAGAAGATCTAAAAGCCAAAGTTATCTACCCGTCCAATTTTTGGACAACAAAGCTCAGTTTGGCTTTGTGAAAATAAAAGAAACGGAGCCATTCATCTGTGAAAAAGGCAAAAAATACATCACAAACAAAAAACTGAGCGCAAATGTTTTGAAAAATTTGGAATCTTACATTGCTGAAAATCAAGTGAATGAAGAAAAGTATTTTCCGCTGGCCAACAGACCTGAAGGTAGTATTATATTACTTCAATTTAATTTAATTAACTTTTAGCTTGGATTATAGGCCTTTAATCCAAGCATACGGTTTATTATTATAATCCAAGCATGCGGTTTATTATTACATTAAAGTTTATTCTTTTGAAAATAAGTTCAGCAGTATCATTTTATTAGATTAGATTATAATTTTATTAGATTAGATTAGAATCGACACCAAAGGGCGTTGATCCAAATGGCCAAGGTCCTACAGTGACTCAAGCTCCCGCTCTTCTAAACGTAACTGCTGCGGAGCAAACAATGCCCACTATGACAGAAGGCAGCATGATTATTGTTCAATCTACACAGGGTAATAATAATACCAGTACTATTATAGTCTACCAATTTTAATCTAGTACTATACATTTCTAATTAGTTGTGAAAGAGCTTAATATAATTTCCGAAGTTTTAATTTTTTGCCATACTACAATGGAAAAATGGTACCAGTGGGTTTCCTTTCTGAATCGGGCCTGTACACAAACTCAGCGCCACAATCACTGATAAAGATGCATGGCACACCTATCTACTCGGTTGCGTCTCCGATGGTGACTAGTTCAGCAGGAAAAGCATCTCAAAGTTTGTCTCGTAAGCAATAGCAATAGCTTTAGTAATAATGAAGCTGTGTTTAGCCCCTTTAGATTGATCGATGATTACCTACATTTGTAATTTGATTTTCTTAAACTAGCACAAGTGCATCATAGATCTAATTTGTTAATAAATACCTACTGATTAACTCGACTCTAACTCTAAGTAAGTTACACACTAAGCTTTTTTAAGCAGCATACGGGAATGATATTTTATCGTACTTTCAGAGCTTGATGTCGACGTACTGCCTCTAATCAACTTGGGCCCATGTTTGGAAGCAATTGCGAAGGAGCTTGCTGGTGCAGACTTGAGCATTTCTGGCAATGCTCCCTCTGGGTCTGACCTTCCATCTAATCCTTCCGCAGACATTCCAACCTGCTCATATGCTGACCGTTCACTGCGCAAACGAAAAGCGCCAGGAAAACCGCCTCCAACCCAATATGCAAGCAGCTTGGCAGCCGATTCAGACTTGGCTGCCGATTCGGACGTGTCTGCCAATTCGGATGTGGCCGCCGATTCGGACTTCGCTGCCGAAACGGATTCAGATGTGATGAGTGAAATAGAACTGCTTCACTCGGACTCAGACACAGCGACTACCAAGCCGAGTCCTGTACCGGAAAAATTGGTGACAAAACACAGGGTTAGAAATCCTTTAAAGTGGCAGAAGAATATCAAAAAAGCAGCAGTTCAGGCCGGTGTGAACAAAAAAATGAAAGCAGATGATTGCGGTTGCAAATTTTACGCCAAAATTACGACCGACCAACGGAAAATAATTTTCACTATGTTTTGGAAAATGGACCAAGCCGAGAAGAATCAGTTCATGCGATCTCACATTGATGCTCAACCTTGCAAACGCCATTCAAAGGGAGCCCTCGGCATGAAACCGAAACAGGTCTCGTACAAATATTTCCTAACTGTCAACGGTAATCGCCTTCAAGTCTGTAAGAAGACATTCGCAAACACTTTGGCGGTGAATCAATCACGATGGCAGCGGCTATTTGAACATACAAGCGCTCAATATGGAGGTAGGCAATAATGAATTTCAGTAGGAGTTCAATTATTAAAAAATAAATGATAATTAGACTAATATGATGGTATTACGATGCAGAGAGCACGTATGATCTAATTAATCTAATAGCAGTGTGTACAATCAATGTGTTAACGGCAAATATGAGGGTCCATGCTAGAATCAGTTTTGGTGATGATGGTGTCGTAAACTTGATTAACTCCTATGTCAGCACCAGTGATACTTAATTTAATTTCAGGAACACCAACTGATGAACGCGGAAAACACGACAATCGTCCAAACAAATATCTGCCCGAAAGCCTTGAAATGGTTCGGGAACACATAAATAGCCTGGCAGTCTTGCCTTCCCATTACGGTCGGGGACATTCTCAGTGCAAATATTTGCCCAGAGGAACTACACTCACATCCTTGTACGCTTCCTACGTGGACTATGCGAAAAAGGCAGCGGCTGAAAGAGGCCTACGCATTGGAGAAAAAAGTCGCCCGGGCTGTCAGCTAGAAATAGTCATCGCCAATAAATACGAGGAAATTTTCCGAAATGAATTCAACATTTCCTTCAAGCCACCCAGCATTGACAAGTGTGAAGAATGTCAAGCCCACCAGGTGGCCATTGAGACTGGTGAATATCTGTCTGTTGACCAAGAAGAGGCCCATGAAGCCCACTTGAGACGCAAAAACCAAGCCTTCAACATGAAAGCCGCTGATAAGAAGGAGGCCGAAGTGATCCGTACCGACCTTTTAGTGCTCAGTTTCGACATGGAGAAAAATCTGCTGACCCCTCAGACGTCGGTTTCTACAATCTATTACCTTCGAAAACTAAAAGTCTACAATTTCACGGTACTGAATATGGGCACAAATCACGGCGTTTGCTTTATGTGGGATCAAACTATTGGAAAAAAAACTGGTAAGATCGATATTAGTGTAGTCAAGAGAGCATGAAACTTTGTAGGTTTTTAATACCTTATGATGCCAATAAAACTGTGTTCTTAGTTTAAAACCTTTTGCAAAATTTTAGGCATCGAGAAGTTGAAAAAGTCTGAAGGGTGGAGCCTATTTCAAAATTATAGAACCTGATTGGCTGGAAAAGCACGATATCATAAACAATGGTTTTTGATTGGCTATTTAAAATTTAAATTTACATTCGGGTAAAAACCGGACATGTACATGACAGTGAGACAGATGTAGATGCTAATTTAAGTGTTCATTTCTAGTATCTCCCTTCGATCAATAGGAAAATTTATATTTCAGCAAACGAGTCGGCGACGTGCCTGTTCAAGTATCTGCGGGAATATGTGCCGGACCATATCAATCACGTTGTCTTGTATTCCGACACTGCAGCAGGACAGAACAGAAACCGTTTTGTGTCAACGATGTTCTTGCAGTACTTTCAATGCAGTGAAAAGCTCCAAATAATCGACCAGAAGTTCATGGAGCGAGGTCACTCTATGATGGAGGTTGACCACATCCACGCTCTCATTGAGAAGAAGTCTGCGTCATGGAAAGTGGAGTGGCCTGATGATTGGTATTCATTCATCAGAGGCATTGGCAAAGAAAAAATTACAGTAGGTTTTAGGCTATCAAGGTTTCGTATTTTGGTTATTCAAGATTTGAATTTATACCGCAAAAAATTACTATCCACTACATTAAGTGTTCCATCTCATTAATTTTTTGACTCTACCTTCATTACACCTTTTTAAACTCTCGACATGACGCGCAAGCAACTTGTATATGCCTTTTTTGCCTCACTATTTACTATGATTTTTCTTACCCAGGTGGAAGACATCGGGTCCGCTAAAGACTGGCTTAACTGGCACGAACTGGCGGGTAAAAAAGACCAAACCGGTCTCAAGGGCTACAAGCTTGACGGATCAACAGTTAAAATCAAATGGACGGAGATTAAATGGATTCAATACCGCCGCTACGACCCAAAGGTTGGTGTTTTATAGCCATAAGTAGTGAGCTTAAGTTTATTTAGTGTATAAAGTTCGTTCCCATGCTCTTATCTTATAAACGTTCGGGCTCTTTATATTTTTTCAAACTGGTGTGTGGTATTTTGGACTTTTTGGACTTGCGACATTTCGCATTTGCAGTTTAAATAACGACTTTGATTGGATTGATTTATAAAGTGTGTGTTACTTATAGGCAATCCACGTGCGCCTAGAGCTGGACTTATACACGGAATTTCTGCGCGTGCCGTTTCTGGACGAGCTGCCACGTTACCCAAACGAGGCCTATACTGTGGAGCGGCTTCCTATCAGCAAGGCACTGAAAGCTGATCTCGAGAAAATGATCAAGAAAAAAATCATAACTGGAAACCGAGCCATCACGTTCTATCAGCAGCTGCCAACTGACAACGACGTGGCAGACGAAGAAATTTTTTGGGAAGATACTTAAAACAGGTCTAGAACTGTAAAAACTGCTGACAAAAAACTGCTCGCTTCATTTTTCAACTTTGTTAAACAATATAGGTGGGGCGGAGACAAAAATTTCATTAGGGCGGAGCCTATTTCAAATTATACTAAATGATTGGCTGATGAAATTACGTCACTCAAAATGCTGCTTTCTAATTGGTTAATGAAAATTTGAAAGTGTATTCGGGACAAAAAACGTTTAAGTGGCGGTCATCTGCAGGTCACGTGACGGAGACTCAGCCCATTTTCAAAACCCAAAATCCAAATTTTCACATTTGGCGCTTACAAAGCACTGCAGATGTCCGGTTTAAGTCCGGTTTTTGCCCCGCAAATTTCAGTACGTATATAAACTCATAAAAATGAAAACAAGAGGTAATAATAGTGACACTAAAATAAAAAATGAGATCATGCGACGAATGAAAAAAGTTAGAAACTTGTGAAGTGATGAAGCGTGCATTACTTTCGACAGTTTTCTTTGATGACAGCCTTGTTTTGAACTTACTTTACTACACATAACGTTATGTTTTTTACTTTTCAATTTCATAAGTGGTTTATTTTTTATCATATCTTGTATGATTTTTGATATAAGCCTGTGCGCTACGTTGAAGCACAAAATTTGCAAAACAGCTATTTCAGAATGGGAAGTTTCGGCCGTGGCAAAAAATTCGGTTTATATAGGTGCAGTGTAAACTGTACAGTTGCATAATTATTTTCAGATCGTTTATTTCTCTTTCTCCATACCCACTGTTTTAGTGTTTACTGTTTTGTCTTATAATGTTTGCTGTTTTAGTGTTTACTGTTTTGTGTTATAATTTGGTCTGTTTTCTAGAATTTGATCTGTGTTTTGTATTTAGTGAAGTTAGTACAAGGGTCCACGTGTGTAAAACTCGACTTATAACCTTTTTAATTCGCTCTAATGCTGATAATTTTACACTGCTAAATAATCACAACTGTTCACCATCATAAAAAGTATTCAAAAATTGCTAGCAATTGTTATAAACGTTTTTTATTGATAACTAGTCCACAAAGCCCCCTCCAAAACAAAACGAGAACTCAGTAGTTTCTTATTGGTTGATTTAAAACTGGTCTGATGCTTATTGGTTAATACGAAAACGGTTATCTGCAACTTGATGTTGATTGGCCAGTACTTTGTTTCTGATTGGCCGGAAGAACACAATTTTTGCCCCGGATTGAAGTCACGTGACAATCATCTCTACAATATCCAGCAGCAAAAAACGGCCAAGTAGCGGTCAAGCGACATTTTTTGAGTGTGTTGTTTGGCTATCATGAAAATTCCAGCAGCAAAAGACCTATTTAATAAAAACCTTCCACTTTCGTTGTGCTATAAAAGCCAAAGAGCGGTGGAAAAAAAACTGCCGTTTAATAGAAACTGGGACCTCTGCTAAAGTTGATGTTGTACGTTACAGTGTGTTTCGGTGCAAAAATTTGCTGTTGTATCTCATAGTCTGATAATTGAACTTTTTTCTCAATAAAAGGTTTCAACTGCCAGGTTATCGTACTCGTCTTTACAACGTTTCAAAAGCAGTGTATTGTGTCTCGGGGCAAAAAACGCTTGTTTATATCTTCATCATATGCTAAAACCGCTCATATGACTTTGAGGCCTTATAACTCAGGAAAGGTTGCGAATTCGTGAGAAATTTTTTGGGGTCTGAAGAAGAACCGTTCTAGCTACGTCCACACTAAATTTGACCCCAAAATCTTGAAAAAAATGACCTCTCAACGTTTTTCGTCATTTCCCAAAAGTTAGGTTTTTGTCGGTTGTATGGTTCTTGAAACGG
>JASANF010012011.1:0-48901 GCA_030248245.1 Trissonchulus sp. WLG1_4 | reverse complement strand
TTTTTCGAAAACGGTTTATAGCTATTTTGGAGTGGGAAAACTACAAACTACTAGCTACCACCCACAGTCCAATGGGTTGGTTGAGAAACTAAATGGCCGTTAGTGGGTGATGCCGTACCGGATTATGTGAAAAAGCTGCAAGAGCGGCAACGAATAGCGTACAGCGCGGTACGGGACCACCAGTTAGCCTACCAGGAGAAGTACAAGACGCGCTACGACCGACGCGCCAAACCAGCAGACTATGCAGTCCGATCTTTCGTTTTGAAAAACATCACGAAAACCCCTGTTCCCACCGGCCAAAAGAGAAAGTACATGGAACAGTGGGAAGGACCATTTCGTGTTGTTGCAAAACTGTCGGACAATGTCTACGAAATCGTGAGACATGGGGTCCCTGGCGCGAAGGTTGAGCGTGTTAGTATCCAACGTCTCAAACCTTACTACGGCCCAGAATGCGTTGAACAAGAATAATAGATCTAAAATTCAAAATAAAATTGCATGTTATACTAACAAATAAAACTAGGGCATGGGGTTGATTTAGTTGAAATATTGCATGAAACAGTTACGAATTATTTTGTTTAGTATTTTCAGTTGTTTAGTCTTTAATTTTAGTAAATATTATTTATCGAGTTTATTTCCTATCGATTCTTTTGCTTTATTATTTCTTTTCATTTCAAAAAAAACCAACGCGTTGAACGAGTTCGGGAATGAGGGTAGTCGGATACTAAATTAAGGGTACAAATTATGGGGTAGGAGTTAAATAGTGTAGGTAACGCGCAAGGGAGTAGGTAAGTAGGATGCTGACGGTTCTGATCAGAGATAAGTCGGATAATGTATCACGGAGATTGAGTGTAGAATAAGTCTCTATGTCGAATTCACAGGAGTTACTATGTCATAGTCGGCGAGAGTTCATTACAGAGGCTTGCAAACACCTATATAGCCTGAGTACACTTGTGTAACATCACATGTATATATATATGTATACACCAAACTAACTAATGTTTAGCCGGACTCGGACTCGGACTCTTACTCTTTGTTAAATGTCGTAGCAGCACCCTATTTCAGGTGGAAAGAAAGATATACGCGTCTGAGTATAAGATCTATAACTTTGCGTGTTTTTCAGGTGATTAATTGTGTGACGAGATTATCGACGGTCGGTAGAGGATGGCGTAATTGAAGCGGGACAACACCTGCAGCCGACGCCAAGGATAAACCGGCCGACAAAGAAGGTTTTGGGGAGATAGACTAGACGTAGCTAGCCATAGCATAGCGCGTAGCGTAGTCTAGATACTAGTAAATTGGACACACTCGAAATACTAGAACTCGACGCATACTTTCTTTACACCCGATTTTGACTTTTCAGTTTCTCTTCGTCTTTCTGTTTTATATTTATCTTTTCGTTGCATGAGTCTTTCAGTTTTTGTTTTAATTTATTATTAACTTTTTGCGCACGCTTGAAATTTTCTACCTGTAAATTTGTCGAAACCAAGTCAGCAGCATGGATCCAGAGCAACCATCAACCAGCGAATGGCCACGTGAGCATCCGCCGCCCAAGCCACAGGAGCAGCCGAAGTCGAAAAAGCAGTCAGTGCCAACATACGTGCTGGCCATGAAACATGATGAGAGCAGGCTGCAGGCCGCAGTGGAGCGAATCAGAGCGGTAGGTAAGTTCACACTTCCGTTTGATGTTCACGATGTGCCTGTACGTATTATCTGTGATCTGGATCTGTGGCTGTTATTCGAAGACAGACTCATGCATAGACTGGATAATTGCGCATTCGCAGCGTTCGACCTGGAAGGGTGCGCGACCCAGACCATGGGTATCCAGCCGGAGGCAAGTATAGCCACGATTCAATTGGCATTTCCTCCGATGGAACAAGACGGGTTCACTACACCCGAAATCTTCATCATAATGCCCATGCTTATTTATTTTCAGTGCCAGGACTTCGCGAGATTACGCAAGTTATTGACATCGATCGTGGTTTCCCCGAATGCAGCCCTGGTGGCTTTCGGAGGGGAAAACGACGTAATCCGCCTAGCCAGATTCCTGAATGTCGACGCTGCGACCTCAATTGTGACTTTTGCACAGTTGTGGAATCATGTGGGCAGAAAGTACCCACCGAAAATGCCAATGAAGCCGTTGGATAATCGGCCAGCCCAGAGGTGGAAACAGTGCAGGGACGATGAAGGGAGACCCGGATTCCTCCGATTTTTCGCCATGGAGGATTATTTTCCGCAGACGCGACCGCTGTTCATGCCGGTGCCCACCGTCTTTGGCTTGACGTATGCCATTGTGGACGTGTGGGTACTCTATACTTACATCATGGAGCTGCTACGCGTCACGAATCCGGATCAACTAATATTCAGAGAAATGCTGACGCAGAAGCCAGTGAAAGCGACAAACCCGAATCAGGCGAAGCGAGCGGGCGATCTGCTGTTCGCCTACAAACCACCGAAGATCGAGGAATTCGAACGGGGGGTGTCGCTGATCAACAAGAGCGTCAAAATGCCGACCCTGAGACTGTACGAACGAAACAAGTGGACGTGGCCAGATTTGACAAGGTCATGGTATAATCGCAAGCCGAATACACTGGTGCAAGAGTTTGTGAGTCGCCAAGGAGACGAAAGAGAGGAGAGACTGCGGAGCAGACGTGCTCGGAGAAGACAGAGAGAGGAAGAAGAGGAGGACGAAGACTGGCGCTCAGGCGGTAGTCTGTTGCCATGCGGGCCACCACCGGTCCAGGTGCCACAGGAGCGGTACGAGCCATCCTCAGATGAGGAATCGGAGGTGATGGAGAGGCTGCCGAAGGAGGAGCAGGAGCGCAACCGCAAAAACATCGGGTTGTGGCTAGAAAGAATGCATCCGGTAGACTATGCGACTTGGACGTATGGCGCCAAACCTGCAGAAGACACCGATGTTGAGAGGGTGGAAACACCGATCCCAGAGGGGAGGAAAACTCCAGTCTTGCGGATTGAGCAGTGGGTGAAAGCGTCCGAGCAAAGGGCCAGGAAAGATAAGACGCAGGAGGAACTGATGATCCAGAGAAAGCGTGCGAATTCCACGCCAGCGCCCTCGGAGAGAGAAGTCGCCCAGTTGCAAGAGTCTATGCGAAAGAAGCGCCGGACGACATCAGGACCGGCAAAAAGTGCAATCGAAGAAGTGTGGGTGAATCTGCAGGAGATGTATCGGTTGTATAAAGAGAAGAAGCCACAGAGTACGTGGGGCGAAGTGGAGCAGGGTGAAGAGGAGGAGCCAGAAAGCGTGTCACCCGCTAGGTCTGTGTCACCCGAGGGGTCGGAAGAATCAGTGTGCCCGGGGTCAAAAATGGGCATGGCGGAGAGTGCTCGGTGGATAGAAGCCCAGAGAACCGGAGGGGCAGCCTGGCAACGAGGGCGGGAGAGTACTCGCGAGAAGCCACCAGTGGAGGTACCAACAGGAGTGCAGGACCGCGAGTGCTATGTCTTGGGCGAGCCTACGGAAAAGGAAAAGAAGAAGGCGACACTGCCAGCCATCACGGGAGGCGTTTGGACAGTGTCGTATCTGCCTACGGCACAACCAAAGAAACAGCAGGAGTTACCGTCGTTGGTGCCGACGGAGTCTGAAGTTCCGCGGGCGCCTATTATCCCGGGTACACCGTTTGCGGCCGAGATGGCGTATGTTGCTGAAGTGGCACGCAGGGAAGCGATGCCGAAAATCACCATCACGCGCCCGACACCAGTGGAAGAAGTGGTCGAAGTGCCTCCAACGCCGCGGCCGACTGTAGTCACGCCAAGTGTCACCGCCCCAGCGCAGAGCGGGTCAGGTATGGAGGTACGCCAGCAATCGTGGACTCCTCGTTTGTCCCAGTCACCTATGCGCATGGCCGCCACGGGGGTTAGACAAGCCCCAAGTCCATCTCCGAGTCAGCACCGAATGACGCCAGCCGGCTCGCAGTCTTCACTGCGCATGTTAGCCACTCTGCCGAGGCAGTCGCCAATGTTGATGTCGGATGAGCCACCGGGTCACGCGTTCAAACCGGTGCCAAGGCCAATGGAGATCAGGACAAGGGTGCCGGAGCCACAGCCGAGTACGGCGGAGCAGCTAGCGCAGCTGGCGCAGCTCGTCCGGCAATTGCCCAGAGTCTTGTTGCCTCAGCAGGCCCCTCAGCCCACTCTGCCCCAACAATGGCCGGTGCAGCCATTTCCACCAGGTTGGGAACGACCTACCGACCCGCGGTTGAGGCCCAGGGAAAACCAACCTTTGCGGCCTTTAGGAGCGGTTGCGCAATCACAGCCGCAGGCACAACCGGCCCCGCCGACTATGTTAGCACAACCGGTGCCGCAACAACTGTCGCAAAGACTACCAGCGACGACGCCGAAGAAGAGAGCAGCCCGGACGTCGGTCAAAACCATCCGATTGGCGATGCGTTTCGTTTGTGGCGAGCTGGGCGACGAGGAGTTCAGTTTGTCCGTAGCGCAAGCGTGGCAGCTGGTTAGAGAAAGCATCCCGAAACCATGGGGCTGGCCAGTGCCACTGGTTGATAGGATCTAGCGACGCTACGGCATATGGGTGACCTACCTGACGCCGCCGGACGAGGAAGACGAGGAGTGGGGACCTTGGCGTGGCGACAATGGCGAGTCGCGGGGCGAGTTCGTGCGGATATCTAAGGTCTGCGATCCGCTGTTTGTCTATCTGCCATGGGAGAATATGCCCATTGGGTTGGTCCGAGCGGAGCGGGACCCTCGGGTCCAGGATCGGTTTGCGTTGCAAGACGCGCGAGCGCAAACACCGCTGCAGTGTCCAGAGTACCAGGTGGTCTTGGCAGGGGGAGCCACGGCAGAAGGTGCACCGGTAACCAGACCCCTTGTGGGGAAGGAACTGGAGGAAGAGGAGTTCCGACAGCCGTTGGCCTACGAGCAGTTTGGATCCATCGAGGAACTGCCACCACAAGTCGCCAACGAAATTCTCCAGGAGGCAGAGGCAGAGGAAGCGGTTCGCGAGGGACCGCTGGATGATGAACTCGTGCCGTGGGCACAGCAACAGCAGCAAGAGGGAAGCGATCAGGGAGACGACGAGTGGGAGCCACCAGAGGGTTCGTGTGGCCCTGAGGATATGCCTGGTATTACGGGAGCGGGCTATCCAGGAGGTCGCTATGGTCGGGGAGCTCTGCTCGTAGGTGCAGATTGGCTCGACGGGCACAAAGTTCCCTATACAGTGCTCAAACAGGAGGACACAGTGCGCACGCCATCGCCGCTGATCCGATACGTCGTTCGGCCGTTCGCTGGACCAGAGCCACCCACACGGAGACGGGAGGACCCGACAGTCAGGCCGCCGGAGGTGCCAAATAACAACGAGCCGATGAAGGTGCGTCCATCCATGGACCAACTCCGCACGCCACCATCAGTCGCAGTGGAGCATCAAGCGCAGCCAGGACCGGCTCGGGTGCTGGTTAAGTGTTGGTCATCATCGAGATGGCAGCTGCTGCAAATCCCAACGTCGAACGTGGTCAAGGACATGGACCCTGTCCATCCAATTGTGCGAATGTTAAATGAGCTACTGGAACGGTGGATAACGTCGGGACACCGCGACGAATACGTGTGGGGCTGGATCCACAAGAAGATCCGATGGATGGTCCAGACGGCGTTCAAACGGTTCGCGGCGCGCATTGTGGTCGAGTACACCAGGGAGAGCTATTTGGGAGAGGCAGAGCGGGATTCCCTGAAGCGCCCGATCGATATGCAGCCTGAGGACAGCGTAGTCACCATCTTTATCCCAGCGCTGTATACGCGGGCAGGGGAGCTGCAGTATACGCCGTTGTTGCTCGAAGAGCGTGATACGAACGTCGACACGGCGCAGATGCGAGTCCTGGCCATCGTGACCTCCTTGCCGCACATTGTGCCCGATCTGACAAATCTCGGTCCGGTTCACAGATTGCGAGTTCGACAGCATTTCAGCGATTGTATGCTCGCATACACCGACATCTTGCAGCGAGCCTTGTTAGAGAAAGTGAAGTTGGCCAGACGGGAAGGAAGACCAATCCCGAAGATCTACGGCTTTTTCACGAATCGTTTTGTGTTGTCGAACCATCACATCGTGCGACGAGGCCCAGAGAATACGCCAGTTCCCATCGAATTCGACGGCAAACAGTTCTATTGCGGCGAGCAAATGTACTATTACATCAAAGCTCGTGATAGGTACGGTCTCCATGATATCGCGGAGAAATTAGCCTGTGCCACCTCGCCGGGACAAACGAAGGTGATGGGCGATCGGGCTCTGCCGGAGCACAATTGTCGTGCTACGTTGTGGTACCGGGTGCTTGCATTCCGAACCATGTACCTATTGTGTCTGGCCCGCGCCCAGCAGTTGAAGGAGGTGAGATAAGTGCTCAGACAGTCACGCAACGATGTCATAGCCGAAGCATGCAGATCTGATCTGCGATGGGGCATCGGAGTTCACATCAACGACAGAAATCTAAAGTGGCTGGAAAAGTTCCCGGGTGAGAACTGGCTGGGCAAATGTTGGATGCTCGTCCGCGATGTGATGTTTCCTGAATATCTGGACGGACCGACAAGAGATCGGGTGCAAACCGAATACCGGAGCTGGCTTCAGTCATCGCAAGCCAGAACCAGCCGACGACGACAAGAACAACGACAGTGAGACGTGGGGAGTGTGCGGCGTCAGCGGAAGAAGGGCGTTTCGTTTGGTTGTCTAAGCTGTAGAGTAGCTTAACGTCATCGGATGCTGGCGCTGTTAGAACCAGCGTATGACAGTGGAAATTTTGTTGGAATTACGACGGGATAGTATTTAATGTAACTATTTAATGTCCTTTTCAACCTGTAAACGTAAAATTGTCGTGAAATTGTGTAAATTTATGAAATAACCAGTGAAATTGTATGTTTTGTTTTCATTTTGCATGTTGTAGTTTGCCTAGGCTCGTTTGGTTTTCTAATCGGTAGAGTAGCTTGCCCAGGCTTACGATCTCTTGACCCACGGTGGGTTTGTATCTCCGCCCAGGCACCGTTACCTCGTTTGGTTTTCTAATCTTTAGAGTAGCCTGGCATAGGTGTCTTGTTTGTATTCGGACTTGACTTAGCGTCTGGCCCTCGCCTGGTTTTCTAATCCGTAGAGTAACTTGGGTCAGGCGCCTGTAGAGCCCGGACTTGACAATAACCCTATAGTTCTCGTTTGGTTATCTAATCAGTAGAGTAGCTTGGACTGTAGGGCCTTCTCTGACCTGGATGCGACGATGCGATCTACCTTGTTCCTCGTTTGGTTATCTATACTGTAGAGTAGCTTGGAAATAGGTATTTTGCACTTATTTAAGACTTTCAGCACTACTCCTCGTTTGGTTATCTATACTGTAGAGTAGCTTGGTAGTGGTTGCTGTGGGAAGACGATCGACGGAACGGAGCATCGGCGCCTCGTTTGGTTTTCTAATCTGTAGAATAGCTTGGCGTAGGTGTTTTGACGAAGTAGGTTGTCTTCTCAGCATGGTACTTGCTCTTCGTTTGGTTTTCTATTCTGTAGAGTAGTCTAGAGTAGGTATCGTTTTGCTCCATCGGACTTGACAACATGGCGGGGACATTTCGCGTGGTGGTCGTTTGGTTGTCTAATCCGTAGAGTAGCTTCCATCGCGTGGATATGGATCTGCCGAGCATCGGCATGGAGGAGGGCAGGTGGACCCGGCATTGGCGATCGTTTGGTTCTCTAATCCGTAGAGTAGCTTTCGTCGATTTCGGTGCTGCAGGTCTTCTGATGGATCGTGGGTAAGTTTTGGTCTGGTAGTCGCTTGGTTATCTAACTTTAGAGTAACTTCTACTAGGTCAACGCGGACACATGTGAACTCGACCAGTCGTATGCTCGCACGAAGTGGGCTATAGCAACTCCTTCTAGGTGGAGGGCCTTCCCCGGGAGCATGCGAGCTCACAGACCCCACCCACCCAGTAAGTTTCGGGGCCCAAACGTGCGCTGTAGGTTAAGGTCTCCTGGGCCTAGGTGCCTAGGGGACACCCTCTCACTGCAGTTGCACGCGGGTCCGGGTGAAGTAACAGTCCATTCTCTTTCAGGGCGTAGAAAGTCGAAGCACTGTGAATACTAGAGGAGTCGTGCCCCTAGAGTGCCTAGACTGGATTTTGTGTAGCAATAGTAAAAATTGGAGCATTTTTGAATTTAGTACTAACAGTGTACAGGTAGATACTTGTTTTTGAGTCTTAACACTAGTGCTTTAATTTCATTGCCATTATTTTGCTCAACTCATATGTACAGAATAGTGATCGTAGTTTGTACTTAGCTTCATTCCATTGCCTACTCACAAACTTGATGTACAGATCGTATAGTATGATGTAGTGTGTACAGACTGTCAAATTAACACATATGTTGATAAATTATGTAGCACATTTAACTATACTAGTTTTTATTCATGGTTTCGTTTTTGGTTTGCGTTGAGTTATATTGAAATTACTAGATGCACTAGACACGATTTTTAACTAATACACTAGTTTTTATACTAAAATGTGGCCCGAATTGGGTTCACTAACTTGTTGGTTTTGTAGTAGTATTTTTGAGCACATTGGTCCTACTGGTGTTCATATTTTTTGGCTTCATTAATAGACATAACACAGAATACTAATTATATTTATTAAATTTATTCAAAAATTAACAATATAAACAGTAAACAAGCAGTCCGGTTCCGTAGGAGCATACAGCCCAACCCAGACTTTTTGAGTCAGTGGAAGGGGTTTAGGGGCTGGACTAAGACCCACGAGGCTGCGGGGGTCGGAGCAGCATAGATCCAGCGAGGTCTGGTTCCGGGAGCTGCGTCCGATGAGAGGCCTACGGAGCCGCCGCGGTCTCGGGGTCGTGAACATCTGAGCGGACCGGCTGCCACAGGACGAGAAGTCCTGCTTTAAAAGCATAACCTAAAATAAAAAAAAAGATTTTTTATACATATTAACATGAAATTCTCTTCATATTAATTTCGAATTGTTTTATAGCGCGCACTGGGAGTTTAACAATCTTGACGGCCCCAGCACGCTATGCAGAGCCTACTACCACTTTAAACTAAGTACGTATATGCTGTGCAACAGCCCAGTGTAAGGGACCGGCACATACATATATTACTGCGTGAGAAAAGTGGTAGGCAGGCTCTGTTCGGGATGGCGTGCAGAGGGTGCCATTGGGTGTTTGCGGGTAATATGGGAGGCCCCTATAGAGGCGTGTGCCTAAGGGGGTCCTCTGGTTGCAGTAGTACGAGGTATGTGTGGGTGTGCGCTGATGTTGGATAAGTAAAAACATACGTAGACGCGTCTTGGTTTGCGGGTAACGCTGCGGATTAGTCGAAAAGACTGAAAATTTAGCGAATATTTGAGTAAACGGGGTAAACCCCCGTATGCGTGGTAGTATTCCAAGGCGCGGGCTACATCTAAGTACGGGACAAACACCAGGGGGACTCTTGTTGCGATCTAAATTGCATTACTAACCTTTTCTTTTGTGTATTGGGCCGAAATCTTTAGCTAATGTATTTGGAAATTTTAACTAAATCACTAGGTATTGGAGTTTTGTTTGAAAGTTTTGTTTAGTTCGGAGTTTTGAAATTATTTTGGTTTGAAATTTGAATAACAAATTAGTGTATTTCTGCAATGTATGTGTAATAAAGAGATGTAGGAGCGAACTTAGAAAGGAAATGGAAAATTATGAAAAGGATTTTACCTATTTTCGACGATCTAGGAAAATTGGGGTATATGTGTTTAATGTTGTGTGAGTAGGGACTAGGGGAGAGTCCTGTCCTGCCCATGTCCCACAGCCAACTTCAGCTATCCAGTGAGCCAGACAGCGAATCAGCGGCTGTCCTACGTACGCGGCGGACGGGAGCAGCGACTCGGCGGACGTGGAACCAGACGGAGGCGATTTGACGCGGTGGAGAACGAACCGACTGGCTGGCTAACCTGAAGAACGATTCCCCCGTGCAGCTTGCCATTGCCTGGCCTGTTGGAGGCCAAACGAACTCTGGGCACCCTCATTTTGGGGGCCGGGGCGGAACTTACTCTTCCTGAAGCCGACGTGGGTCCGGCGATAGCGGCAACATCTACGGCCGCAGGACGTGTGGTCGGGTGCGTGCGTGCGGACACATGCGAGAGTAGTGGAAATTTGGGATCCCGGGGGGTGTTAGGGTTGGTGGGGATGGGATAGGTAGGGAAGCGAAGGACAGTTAGAACGTTCGTAGGATGTGTGTGGGTTGAAGGAGGTGTGGCTCCAGAAAAAAAAAAAAAAAAAAGAGGTGGGAGGGGGGGGGGGGGGGGGGGGGGGGGGGGGGGGGGGGGGGGGGGGGGGGGGAGGAGAGAGGGGGCAGGGGAGGGGGGGGGGGGGAGGAGGGGAAAGGGGCCCGGGAAGTTTAGGTCCGGACCGTAATGGTTACTAACATGGGTGAATGTAGTGGGGAAACCGAAATTTAGCTAGGTACGTACGGGTCTGTTAGGTAAGGTATGCGTGTAGTGAGTTTACGTAGGGAGAACGGTCTAACTGACCGATGGGCTTTTGTTGTTCTGGTCGAAGTGGGCACTCGGGTTGCGATCTCGAGTTCATCTGGTGAGACCTCCAGGAAGGAGGGGGGCATGGGAAGACCGAAATTATTGGGTAAAAGGGGGATTGAATACGGGTAATTGAGGGGGTAGATTTGTGATTGTGGGTATTTTTGGGTAGATGCGATTTTATCACTTGTTATTGTTTTGCTATTGGTTTTAAAACGGAACGAGGTCCTAAATTATTTGAAAAAGTCGAAATTCTTGAGTGGGTTACTAACATATTGTTTGGTATTTGTTGTGTATACTTGTTTGCGCATATTCGGGATCTTTATTATGTGTTTTGTCTAAATTTTTCTAAATTACTATTTTAAAACTGGCGAAAAGTTGAAATCGGAAATAGGCGGAAAAGTGTACCCCAGCTAGGGGGTACCCAAATTATGTGCGCTAGACACGCCGGGACGTCGTGCCCGCGCAGTGGGGCACCTGTTGCATTAGTAGGGATACCCCCTACTCGGGGTAGACTTTTCCGCAGCAAGAGAATGTCGAAATTAGTCTAAAAGCGCGTTTAAATGAACCTATTCACACTTCACTGCTCGTCACAGTACGTATTTCATGCATGTTTCAAATTGGCGGTATTCGCGCATTAATAAGCGCTCCGCGTCACGTGTTAGAGTTTCTAGATCAATAGAAAGGCTGCCATCGATTTAATCTGCTAAAAGTGTAGGCTTACACGTTTCTGATCGATGACGTGTAGTGTGAATAGGCTTTTATTTACATTTTTATAAAATATACATTTCATGTTAAAATTACCATTTAAAATTAGTATTTAAAATTATTATTTCAACTTGTTTTATATTTTGAATATTGTTTTGAAAAGGGGGACGTAGCCTGAGTTCGAATTGGTCGCGCTGGAAAATTTATATATTTTACTCATGTGTGACTGGCTCACGGCAGTCACAGATTTTCAAGAAGACGGGGGGAGGCGCGCTCACGCTTGAACAGGGGTTAGGTAGTTAGGTGTGCGCGTCAGTGAGATCTAGGGCTAGGTCCCCTGAGCTAGGTCCATGCTTTTAAGATAGTTTTTGTTATTTTCTCTCGTTATAAACTGTGTTGTTAATTTTATGTTGAATAAAACTATCAATTTTTAAATAAAATTCTGAACCTAAAAACTGCCTTTTAGGGCTGCCTAGGGCCTTTTGACTGTAGTAGCCCTTGGAGGGCTTTGTGGCTATTTGTTGGGGAATTCGTGTGTGAGCCCCGGACCTGTTTAGGGCAAACTTTTGAGCTGATTAGGGCACTTTGCCCCGGTTTTCATCGTTATAACGCGTTCCACTTGGGCTCGGGCGCACGGTCAATTTTGCCCTTGGCCCTCGCCTTTCACGGCCTAAATTCCAGGAGCCCCGTGGTTAGGTGAGATTCAGATTTTGAGTCAGGTAATTTAGTTCTGGTGCTATAAATTCAGTAGTCTGCTTTTTTGTACGTATAATTTTTGTAATTGGAGCAATTTTTTTTCAAATTTGTATTTCCTTTTTATAAAATAAAACATTATAAAATAATTTGGATTAAAGCAGTAATGAAAATTAAAGCACTGTAAAATGCGACAGTTAAGAGACTGCAACATATGAGGCTTCCAAAAACTGGGCTAGGAAAAATGCCTTCAGATCGCAAACTTGTTTCATTTGCGGTCCCTGGACCCGTAAGGCATTCTGGAAGTATTAATACGCATGAGCAGTACTGATAGCACATGAGGCAGCCAAAAAATGTGGGCCGAGAAAAATTCTGTTAGGTGTTGATGCAAAATCCTGTTTTTCCTGCCGCCGCCCTAGCGGCGGCAGGTATTTATACTGCTTTTTGGCATAAGCTGGCCACGAAGCAGTTTGCATGATTTACGTCTTAAAGTTATTGTTTGTCGGGGGCTTATTTTTAAAAGTTGCCTTCAGTTGGATAAAAACCGTAGTACAATTTTATTAATTTTAATTTCATTATTGTATAAGTTATGTATATATTGCTGTAAATGCAATTTTAATGTTTAGTAATAAATGAGGTAGGATTCTGAAGTATTAAGTTTATGATGCCCCCTTGGCCATAATTTCAATGTGGTGTTGCGGTGTTGTCATTTTTTTAACAAAACATTTCCAGTATCTAATCCAAAACATAAACTTCTGGCTTAAATTTCCGTCAAGGAAGGGGCGACAAGACGTCTGGCATAAAATCAAATGAATTCAATGAATGTAACGGTCCATGTGCGTTCTGGGCGGGGGAGAGTATTCGTCGAATTGAGCTCTTGAAACATTTTCGAAAACTACTATCAAGTTTTTGACAATTGTACGCGGCAGGGACAAACTTAGTGTAACTACTAACTGTTAACAGCTGAAAATTACTAAAAAAATTTGCATGGAACTGCTGCTTGTTGCTATCACTTCTGCCCCCGTATACAAAATAAGGCAGTGCAGATATACATTACTTGGGTAATTTGAGCAAATTGGTAAATGGTAAACTTGGTAAATTCATATTGTAACCAGCTATATAATTAAATGCATATGCATATATGCAAGGGTCCAGTGTCTTGGCCAAATTGCCTCTTTTTTTCGCCATACTGCGATCCCCAAGCTTTAGGCAATCAAAATTGTTGACGCTGTTTGGATGAGCAGAGTCATTACGAGCGTCCGGATTAAATTTTAATAAACGTGGCTGACAATAATGTTTACCGGAGCCGTACTAAAAATTTTCGCTGTTGTCAGTCATCATATACGTACGTACAATTGCGCGCACTATTACCTGACCTGCCTAAGGGATTCCTGGTAAACAAATGTCCGCTAGAATATGCACCCGGGCTCTTGGGTCACATTCAATAGTGTGTGGTCGGTACAGGTGACTGATAACTGTTCGTGTGGACATTTTGTATAAGCCAGTGCATGTACTGCTGCAATTCCTGTTGAAAAGATGGTTGCTGAAACTGAGTACAATGGTGGGGATTTCGACTCGCATATTAGGTGGGGAGGTTCTCAACATTTGAAAGGAAAATACTTTTATTTGGGTGAGTAAACTGGCGTCAATTTCAGAACGGAATTAAACCAGCGAATAAACTTTCATTGTTCGATACCGCCGATTTTAAAATTATATATAGTCAAATTTGATATTGCACTAGAATTAGACGATGAGTCTGAATTTGACTCCAAAAAATATTTGTGAATTGTTGGGCGTCATTGATGGCAATCTGTCAGCACTGACACATCAACCATACCCAACGGTGCAATCTAAAAATGGTTAGGTTGTGTCACAAAACACTTCCAATGAAGTTTCTGAAAAACTGTCCCCTGCGCTTTTGTGGAGATTAGGGTCTTAATCTCCCCCGCCTAGAAAAAATTCGTGTTGGAAGGTCCGGTGGATGGGGATGGGTATGTCGATCTATAGTCGTAGCGCTACTAACGGCGGGCCTGGCTACGGCCCCGTTATCTATAAATATCAACAAAATCAGAATAGGGGCCGGAGAGTAAGTAAAATTTGAATCTTCCCTCTCAAATTCTATGAAAATGGACACTGAAAGCGTATCAATTTTTTGTTCAACTGTGCCACCTGTCCACCCAAATATTTGTCACAGTGTAGTACCAGTTTAGCCGTGTTGCTGACAATTTGCACTCGGTGAGGTGAGATGAGGTAACAAACAATCGGTGAGGTAGCAAGAGTTGTTGCTGTCGGAAAATCTGTTGGCATCAACGGAAGTTTCGACTTTCTGCTAACAAAGTCGAAGCGGTTGCCATTGTCCCTTCAGCGCGAAGTGAATCCGTCCTCACTCCCGAAACTATATACGTGGTTTAGCAAAAATTTTCAATTTTCCCCAGCCCAATTTTAAGCATTTGCGAAAAGTGAGATGCATTTCGCCCGCAATTCCGGTCGGAGACCCCTTTTCAACCTCTATGATTTTTTTGAGGTTCATTTGCGGGTTCCAAAGGAAATGCTTTCACAATTTACATCCAACAAATGCAAGTCAGTTGAAAAATGAGATATTATTTGGCAACTGATATCGGAAGAAGAACTTTCAAAAAAAATCGATTTCTGTCAAGTGCGAGAACTGAAGCCGTGACCAGATTCAACAACAAAGAGTATCACAGATTCTCCGGAACTGGATTTATTTGGGCTATTGACTCAAAATTTCTGACCCAGGCTGTGATTTTCAATTTACTCTTAGAGCCTTTGAAAGGTTCCAATTCATTTTCGAAACAAATCAAATAGTGACGACGAGCCATTGTTGAATCTGTCAAATTTAGTCCTTTCTGTTGACACAACGAACCGTTTCTAGTAGCACATGTGAAAAAACTTTGCTGTCCCAAACTGTAAAGGTTTTTCCAAATTTTGACGTTTTTGTCGTTCGAAGGTTGTTCGTCACGGTTGTTATCACTTCGAGAATTTTCCTTGTCCCTATACTTTGCAGATTTTCGCCGTGGCTTATTCAAAACGATAGAGTCAGACTGAGCTCAAACTGTTCAATTCTCATTCAATTCTCAATTCTCTTCAAACTCAACAATTCATTCATATAAATATCAACAAAATTCAAAAATTTTAAAACAAGAAAACGGACACAAAAAAACTGTTCACATAAGATAAATTGAATGAAACATAAAAAATAAAGACTACATGAAACTTTGTTTGACTGCTTCGCCATGTAAGTTCAGGAGGTGAGTCTGCTCAGGTTCAAGCAAAGAGGTAATCGGTCACCTACCTGACTGTGATGCAACTAGTGTTATGTACTTCTTCATACTGGACAAACTAGCGGCGTTCTTTTTGTGCCTTTGTTTTCATTATGGCTGAGAATAGGGGGTTAAAATCATGTGCTAGGCTTTGGTCGTGTTGGTTTTGCTGTTTAGGAAAAACCTCTTCGGGCCTCAAAAAATAGTAGTCCAGTTCCGCGTATTGTGCTGGTACGCTATCTTCGGGCAGTGTAGACAACGCGGTTACAAATGGAGGCCTATTGTCTTGCATCGAAATATTATTCCATATACTCTGCATAAAACATGGTTCAGCGTTTTCAAACATGACTAGGACGACTGTTTTTAGATGCAAGGCGGTATAAAAAAAAATAGACTTACTTAAATTATTTATAAAATATTAATGTTGAAAATTCATTTTGACTAAATATTAGTAATAAATAGTCCAGTTGAATATTTTGAAAAAAGTTTTGACATATTATCAGCCCATGTTAGAATAGTATATACCAATTCAATTACGAAAAAATATAGGATAGTAAAACTCAAAAATTTATTAATAAGTTTTTAATTTCTACGTTGAAAAATTAGGTTTGAACTAGGTTTTAATTTCAATACTGGAATAACCATGGTTTAAGCCTGGTTTTAGAAGTTACAGAAAGTACGCGATTCAGTATGAACTAGAAATTTTGAACTAAATTTAGAGCAACAATTAGAATAATCTGTTTTTTTGCATGCGAAGGCGTTCTACACACCTTGGTGGAAAGAGTTTTTAAAAACACCGTGGTTTAAGCCATGTTTAAGAAAAACCATGGTTTTAAATTACCTTGGTAAAATTCACGCTTACAGGCGAATATTTTGTTGCTCAAAGAACTAGCGAGCGTGTTCAATACGATTTCATGTTTTTTGTTTGTGTTTATGTCCCTTTGTTTTCCAGAGTTTTGAAACGCTTTTGATACTTATTTCCACCAACTCAAGAAGGTGTGTCTGCCGGTGCAGGTGCGATAGAGCCACAGAAATGGCGAGACTTCTTAGAAAACTCTTCCGGTAAATTTTTAACAATCCCAACACCCAGCAATGCATTACATTCGGATGCGTCAAGGCAGGGGTGGGGTGTCCGTTTTGGCAGTTTAAAACCAGTGGGTACATGGAAACTAAGGGAACCGACTGATAAATACAAATCTCTAAGTTACTTAAAACTATTGGCGGCCTTGTCATTATTAGAAACCAAAACGTTTCTGTTTTTGCAACAGTAAGGCATTACAATAGTTAACGGGGCGGTAGTGTGAACTTATATGTTAACTGAGCCTTCGAATTTGGAGCTATTATTTAAACCTAAAAGCGGTCCTATTTTTTATTACATTTTTACTAATCAAAATACCATAACTAACGCATTATTAAGGCAAAACAATCCCAACTAATGGTCACTTGAACCATTAGTGCTCAAACAAATTTTTCTATGCTTTGACAGCCCGTACTTAGATTTATTTGCAGATCAAAGCAATCGCGTAGTTACTAAATACTATTCCATCCAGGCTGAACCAGGGTCGGAAGGTCTGGAAGGTTTTGCAAGAATAAAATTTTACTAAGTTGTATGCAGTTCTGACTACTGCTGTCCTTCCTAGGGGTTGTTAAAATTTACTACTAGCTCAAAACCAAAATTTAGTATTTTATTATAAAAATCTCATCTATAATTTGCTCAAATAACAAATGCTTTGAGAACCTGTTTTTGCTTTTGCCATTTCAGGAAACGTGCGCATGACATCAATTTATTTATAGAAGAAATTTGCAGCAGTTCTGGTTTTGAACTGTACCTACAGTCACTAAAGTCGACGAACAGTTGACCACCTTCCTAAAAGTTCCAAAAAAACCCTCTAGACACAACAGAGATAACGCTGTCTGAGTGCAGTGGGCAAACTGTTGCAGTAAAAGTACTTCCATTGTAGTTTTTTCAAACGACGTGCGCGAATTTATTGGCTCGTGGCCGGTTTTTTTTTATATTTCCGCATTTTTCGTACCTGGTCTGTTTTTTTATTTTTATAGTCAGATGTAGTGGTACTTTTTGCGGGTGTTTTCTGTCACTGTCAACTGTCAACTGCAGTGTTGGACATCATATTTAAAAAACGTTAAGTAACCACTATTATCTGCAAAATTTTTGTGCCTTCAACAACTAATGTTCGAAGTTGACAAAAGTACAAGAACATTAACTACTAAAAATATAACATTAAAATTGCAATAATAATAATTTACCTGGTTTCTGAAATATCGGTTTGACTTTACCAAAATGAAGAATGCCGCACAAACCATAAGGTGTGTACAAGTGCTCTTTACAACAATCGATTCGGCCAAAAGCCGAGTTGCATTCTAGAACTATGTCATTACATCGATACGAGACGCGCTCCACAACCGACTTTAACGTTTCTTGTTTCTTTTGTAAATAATTATGTAAAGGTGCTTCTACGTCTCTAATAGTCTCCATCCACATTTTTAACAGAAGATTGTTGTGATTACGTACATACTCAAAAGTTTTTATGTTGTTAGGTAAATAAAGTGAATCAATATAGACGCTCAGCGTTTTATTTAGCACACCAATTTCTTGTGCTAATTTGGACACTTCTTTGGGTTTGAACCTGCAATGACCAAAAAGCTAGTAAAACACTTTTCGAGATTTTGTTGCGCCCCATTCTTAATGCTAAAATTATTTTTCAATATAAAACACGATATCATATTTTCAACTAACGGAAAATGCATAATTTTAAACTACACGGTTCACCTCCCTTAATAATTGAAAGGGGTCATGTCAAATAAGTTTGCAAGCCAAATTTCGAAGCAGATTCAAAATTATCGTATATGTTGATGCATGAAAATGCGGAGCAAGATAAACTGCTAAAATTTGTATTTTTGGTTGCTAAATAAGTAATTTAATGACAAATTTATGTTTCGATTTACTTTTTTGCTACTATGTACTCACAAATTGCCTAAAACATTTCTTCTAAAACAAACTTTGACACAGAGATGAAAACGTCAATCAAAGAGCATATGCTTCTTGACTATATGAAAATGGACATAATTCAAAAATTTAATTTTTCAACTGGATAGCCTTCCCTTAAGATTCTTTTTCAACAAATTGCAACACCATAAATTAATCAATTTGCAATGCTGAAAAATTTTTAACACATATAATTAGAAACTCATGTACAATACATCAAGTTGTAACTCTGATCAAGAGCTTAATATTAATTGCTATAAATCACCAAAACCACCAAGCGTACTCATGAACATACCAAAAGCATATGCAAAGCCTGCATACCTCATATATGAGCACACGGCGACGATAGGATAATTCCAGTCCTGGGCAATTTGAAAGCCATTGCCTTTGTTGCTGTTCCTGAACTCCATTGATACCCCATAAGTAAATGTGCAGCATAAGCAAACTAGTATTCCCAAGACAATAACTGTTAAAAATCTATTGATCCTGTCTGATTTTCTTGTTGTGGTCTTGAAAATATCAGAAAAACCATGAATCACAGAACGGCTAAGGATTTCACTCCATTGAACAAGTGACATCTCGAATGAGAAGAAACTGAAGCATAGATACAGTATTCAGTGATGTTTTTGACTGAGTTATTTTAAGCTGAAACTGAGCACATTTCAAACTTTTGTCGTTCCTTTGAGGTACAAAAATTTAAGTTTACTACCAACTACAACTAGCTTGTTGTTTAGTACTTTCAAATCACTATGTCGTCTACGATTAGAAATGTGTGCGCATGTGTGTTGTTCTAATCAGTGTAATTGTGCGGATGTACGTGAACATGAGTGTGTGTTAGAAAAGCGTCTATTCCCTGATTGCTTGTCTTTGTTTCATTGTCGGTTTTAATTTAATCCTTATGATTTAGGTATGAGTCAACTCCAGCTCTTTATCTGACAAGTGTTAGTGAAAATGCATAGGTCGCAAATTGAAATTTACAAACTGTTTGTTTAAGAAAACATTGTGACTACTATTGTGGCTCAAGCCCGTTTGATTTGGGTGTGAATCAAATCCAGCTATTTGCTTGAGCATAGTGGTTTCTTTTTTGCGGAACTACTTCGGCTTCTTGCCGAAGCTTTATTTTTTACCAACAAAAATGCACACCACCACGTTCACTGATTTGTCAATACAGATTCTGAACGATTTGATACAATAATACAAATACATGATGCTGTGACTGAGACTGATTTGTTACAATAATGAGTCGATGCATTAATACAGATACTGAATGTTATTTACGAAAATGAAAGTCATTGTGAAAAAAATGAAATGCAAATTTTAGTTGGCAAAGTTTCGTTTTAGCCAATACAAAAGTTTGTGTCTAGTTCCTTATGTACATATGGAATGACATGTGTAGCTTTAGGCTCAAAAATTGTCTTCTGGCAATTACTGAAAAACATAGCACAAGCAAAGTGTTTGGAGTCCTATGATAAACATGTTGTTACAGGTACATAGTTTGCCTTGAAATGAGCGGATTTTAAGAAAAATACACATAGTGTTTAGCATAGTTGTTTCATAATTAATTTATTAAATAAAGAAAACCCTTGGGTGAGCAAAGGCGAGTCATTCCTACCTAGTGTACGTGAGCATGAATGTTAGGGCTAAATGTGTCCGCAATGCAGGTGTGTTGTTGTCGCCTGCGTATTATTGTCTGTAACTACATACGTGCAAAACTTAGCAAGTAGTAAAGTTCATTTGTATATTTGACTAAAGTCCAGTGTCATACTTGCATTTTTTCCTGCCGCCGCCTCAGCGGCGGCAGGTCTTTATACTGCTTTTTGGCATAAGCTGACCACGAAGCAGTTTGCATGATTTACGTGTTAAAAGTTTTTGTTTGTCGGGGGCTTATTTTTAAAAGTTGCTTACAATTGGATAAAAACAGTAGTACAATTTTCTTAATTTTAATTTAATTATTATATAAGTTATGTATATATTGCTGTAAATGCAATTTTCATATTTAGTAATTTATGAGGTAAGATTCTGTTTTAAGTTTATGATGTTCCCTTGGCCATAACTTCGATGTGGTGTTGCGGTGTTGTCATTTTTTAACAAAACGTTTACATTATCTAATCCAAAACATAAATCTTGGGCTAAAATGTCAGTCAAGGAAGGGGCGACATGATGTCTGGCATTAAAGGTTACCTATTACTTAATAAAAAAGTAATTAAATAATCAATCACTAATGAAATGTATTATTATTATTTACTAATGAATAAGTAATACTAAAAAGCTGAGTGATCGCTGTCAATGATTGCCAATGATACATGCATAGCCAAGTCGCAAAATTTCAAATAATTTTGACTCATCTTGGAATTCAAAACCTGTATAATAATAAATAAATAAATGGAGCCGTCCATGTGCGGCTCTGGGCGGGGGAGAGCATTCGCCGAATTGAGATTTCGAAACATTTTTGAAAAATATTATTAATTATTCGAACATTTTACGCGGCAGGGACAAACTTAGTGTAAGTACTGACTGTTGACAGCTGAAAATTACTAAAAAAATTTGCATGAAACTGCTGCTTGTTGTTTCAAATGGTTCTTCCGTTTATGTTCGGTTAAATAATTAGGCTGGCGATACTGCTGGGCCGAGAATAAAACCAAACAGTGCTCCTTGTACTCTTTATTAATATAGTTAAAATGCAATATAAAATGCAGTGTAAAACGTAGTGCAGCACATGTTAGTTACGTTTTACCTATGCTTCCATGATACTGCACAAGTCACCAAGCAAAAATTTTAATTTGTTTCTAGCAATAAACTGGTGAAAATTTTTGTGGTTTAACCCGTTTGATTTGGGTATAAATCAAATCCATCTCTTTGCTAAGCAAAGTGGGTTGGCTTGCAGCGCAGCAAGTTTTTTTGAGTCTGTAGAGTGGTAGTGTGTAGTTTGCTGAGAAATGAGTGTGCGCGCGTGTGTACGTTTCGATACGTCAACTTGTGCGGCTGTAGGTGAGCATGAGTGTTAGGGCTGTAAGGAACAAAATATCAGCAGTAACACAACACCAAATATAATTGTATATCACCAAGTCACATGCATCAGATCAGATTGCAGTTATACTCTATAGTAGTTTAGTATCGCAGTTTACATCCTACACTGCCCCCCCTTTTACAAGAGTTGATTTTATCCAGGGCGGCATCGATCAGAAGGTGCTCTGTTTCTTAAAGTGTAGCGTCGTCCTTGGCGGTCTGGATTGTTGGGTTGATCTGATAAGAAGGTTAGACGGCGGGGGCGCGGTTGAACCATCATCTTGTTGTCCTCTGGCCCTCGTTTTGCATCTATCTTGATTGGGTTATGGTTATTTCCTTGTCTTGGTTTCAAAACGTCAAAATGAACAACCTTGCTTGCGTGAGGGAAATCTTGGGAGTGAACTTTTGAGGTAACATTTGACATCTTTTCAGCTATCACGTAAGGCCTCCACTTTGGATCAAGCTTTCTAGCCGTTGGGTTGTGATACCAAACCCGATCGCCAACCTCAAACGGTTTTCCATAAACTTTTCTATCGTACAGTGCTTTATGGCTGACTTGAGCAGTCTTATTGTTCTGACTGACTCTGGCAAAGGCAGTACTTAATTCTTGCTTCAACTTTATTGAATACTCGCTTTTTGAATAATGCTGCGCACCTGGTGGCTCTCATATCTAATGGCGTTTTAGGGTGTCTACCGTACCAAGGATAGAAAGGGGAATAGTTCGTAGATTTCTGAACAGCTGCATTATAGGCAAACATAATTTTTGGCAGGCTGGCATCCCAATTCTCCTAACAGGACCAGGTAAGGGCGGTAAGCTGCTCTTTGACCGTTCTGTTTAGTCTCTCCACCAGTCCATCCGAGCAGGGATGATAAGGCATAGTCCTGGTTTTCCTTATTTTAGGCAATGCGCACATTTCTCGAAACATCACTTTCAAAAGTTTTCCCTTAGTCTGAATGCAGAGAATCAGGAACACCAAAAGTGCTGAAAAATTGGTCGACGAGAACAGGTGCTACTGTCTTCGCTTCCTGGTTAGGCAACGGATAGGCCTGAGCAAATTTAGAAAAGTAATCGATGACAACTAGTATAACTTTATTTCCTGCTTCCGTCACGGGAAGTCCAACCATCAGGTCAACTGCAACACGTTGAAGCGGATAACCAGCAGCGTGCTGCTGCATTGGGGCCCTTCGCCGTCTTACGCCTGTCTTTGCTGCAGCACATTGATCACAGGAACGGCAGTGATCTTTAACGTCGCTGCGCCAGCGAGGCCAATAGAATGTTCTTTGAATGTTAACTAGAGTTCTATGAGTTCCAAAGTGCGCACCAAAGCTATCTCCATGAGCTTGAACCAAAACCAGCTGGACCATTTCTTTTGGAACTACAATTTGTTTTTGGAATTCCCCGGATCTTGTGTGAAACTGGCGATAAAGTATTTCATTGTGGACAAAAACCCTCTCCCAGTCATCTAAAGTCGCCGGGTTACTTCCGAATGTCCAAGATTGTCATTCCTATGGTCGTCATTCGGACTTTTATTCCTCGGGTCGTCATTCGGACCCAACTTGGCTCTGAGAACTGGGCCCACATCCTCGTCCTGCTCTTGCAACGTAGCAATCTTATTTGCAGAATAGCCTTTTCGAATAATCGAATTCACCAGGATGGCATCTGCAACATCCGGTGGTGACCCCAGACCGTCGCAATTAGTGCAGTCACACAATGGTGTTCTAGATAAAGCATCCGCATTTGAATGCTCTACACCAGGACGGGCCTCAATGTCAAAATCATATTGGCCAAGTTGTTCCTGCCAACGGGCCAATATTCCGTCTGCATCTTTGAAATTTTTTAAAAACACCAAAGCTTTATAATCAGTTCTTACTCGGAAAGGCTTTTTAAGTAGATAAGGGCAAAAAATTTTCAGGAAATGAACCACCGCAAGTACCTCTCTGCGCGTCACACAGTAATTCTCTTGTGCTTTATTCAAAAGCTTGCTAGCATATGCAATAACTCGTTCTTCTCCGTCCTGAACCTGGGAGAGCACGCCACCCAGACCTACCAGGGAAGCGTCTGTATCCTGGATGAAACTGTGATTGCTGTCAAATCGCGGAAATGCCAAAATATTAGCAGATGTCAGTTTTTTTCTTTAGTTGGGCAAAAGCCCTCTCTTCCGCTAGACCCCACTGAAACACACTATCCTTGTGGAGAAGAGCATAAACGCATGACGCTACTGTAGAGAAATTTGGAATAAACATGCTATAGTAAGTCGCAAGGCCAAGAAACGTATGCAGTTAGGCTTTGGTTTGCGGTGAGGGCCAGTGTTCCACCGCGGTTGTCTTTGCAGGATCTGGCTGAATACCAGCCGCACTGATCAGATGAACTAGGTATCGCAGCTGTGCAATCAGAAAAACACATTTGGATGGTTTTAGCTTTAGTCCAGCTTCCCTTAATCTCAAAAATACTTCACGGAGTCTTGTGATGTGTTTGTCAAACGTCTTGGAAAAAATAATTATATCGTCCAGGTATACCATACAACTCTGCCACTGCAAGCCGGCAAGAACACGTTGCATCAACTGTTGAAAAGTGGCAGGTGCGTTACGAAGACCAAATGGCATGCGAGTGAATTGGAAAAGTCCCCAAGGCGAAGAAAACGCGTTATTTTTTTATCATCGTCATCCATTTCTATCTGCCAATACCCGGCAATCAAATCAAGACTAGTAAAATATTTAGCCCCCCCCCCCCCGAGAGAATCTAAAGTTGCACCTATTCTGGGGAGAGGAAAGGAATCCGGCTTTGTTAACGAATTAAGTTCCCTGAAATCAATACAAAAACGAATGCCCCCATCTTTTTTAGGCACCAGGAGATAACGAGAGACGACCAAGGCGAAGACGATGGTTCAATAACACCATCTCGCAGCATATTCTCAACACAGGATTTCACAGTCTCCATTTGGTGCGAAGGAATTCGTCTACAGGACTGGCGAAACGGTCTTGATTGACCAGTGTTAATTTTGTGTTTTACTAAATTAGTTTTTCCATAGTCGGACGGAGAAAAGGCAAAAAGGTCAGAGAATTCTTCGAACAACTTCCAAAGAAGGTCTTTCTCGGAACTTTGCTTTATGTGGTCCAAATTTATAATTTCTCGTAGCTTTTTAAAGTCGGTATCCCGTGCGAACTCTTTTGGTGAAATACTAGTACCGGTAAACTGCATAGCACTAGCAGTTGCATGGTGTTTTCCAAGCACCAGTGGATCAACATTCACGGTTCCAATTTTCGCACCAGGATACAGCACAACTGGCCGGTCAGAAACGTTACTGACCATAACCGGTATTTTTAAATCTTTAATTGTCACTGCAGCTCTGGCCACTAGTAAGGATCTATCTTTTTAAAAATATCTTATCCATGAAAATTATTATGGACTTCGAACAAACCTTCTGCTTTATCCAATATTAGCCCGATCGGTGATTCTACAAAGGCAGGCACCAGTGTTTCACTAAACGGTTGAAGCACAGTGCGTTTGCAGATGCTGACGTCAAGCAAATTTGACACAGCACAAATTCCGTTGCTTTCATTAAAACTCAGCGATGTTCGGCCTTTTTCAGTAAAAAGCATTTCCTTACTAAAATCTACACTGCACTTATTATTACGTAAAAAGTCACTGCCGAGAAGCATCTCTCGTCACATACGCCGAACAACTATCACTTGTTGCTCAACCACCAGCTGACCAACACCGATTTGGCAAGCGACAGTGCCCACCACATCAAGTTGTTCTCCATTGGCAGAATAGAACTTTAGTGGAACGGAGCAGTCTCGTTTACAATCCCCTCAGTTCCTTTTACGTACTTTTTCCCAGCAATCTAGGCAAATTAATGTTACAGCAGCACCGATATCGACCAAAGCTCTGAGAGAACTCCCATTGACACTGATCGATATGGTTGGGTTCTGCGGATTTCAGAACCTAATGCACGACTCTTTGCACTAGGCATTAACGGTTTCCCCGCTGCGAACTAGGGCACTGATTAGCGAAGTGTCCCGTTCCGCCGCAGCTAAAGCATCGAGTGGCAGCTTTGCTATCACTTTGAAAAGGTTTTCGTACGCTTTCTTTGACGCCAGTCGCCTGCAGTTGCGAAACTAGCTTCAAAACGGCAGAGGTCAACTTTAAATTTGATTTTATGAGATCTTCAATGTCAGAAGAACTCGAGGTATTCGGCAGTGCAGGTGGACGATTAGGTCTGTAGTCTCTATTGCCACCTGCATAGTTTACCTCATAGGCTTTTTAATTCTCCGAATATTCAGACACCACAGAAACTTGACCATTTGACCGACTTTTCTGTGGCTGCGATAGATTCCAACATCACGGCTTTGTAAATGCAAGCATCGAGAGATGGTAGAGCGGCTTCTTTGACCTTGACACGCAAACAGCTTGGCTCTAGCTGGTTAATAAAATGAATTTTTGCCAACTCACGGCGCGCCTCCGGGGGTAGTTGCGGAGTAGAAATGCTGGCTTTGTCTCTGGCTTTGTCTGCCAGAGTAGAAATAGAAGCAGCAAATTAGGTTGGTGATTCATGTAATTTTCTCATTCGAGCATGCAGTTCTCCGAGGCACAACGTAGTTTTCTCGGGCGGATCAAAGCGATCAGCCAGCCAACGGACGAACTGTTCATAGGGACCGTCTTGAACCGCGTCCGGCATCTCATCAAGAACGTCCCTTGCCGGGGAAACCATGGAGACGGCAATCCAATCCTTGCGCACATGCTCATCCCAGTGTTTCAGACGAGCACACGCTTCAAAGTTCTTGATCCAACTGCCCCAGGCACGAAGTTAATTATCGAACTCTTCTGGTTTCGCCCAGGGGCCAGGGCCACGTCGACCTTCTCCCGCAGGATTCGCCATATGCAGCGCCAAATGTAAGGAACAAAATATCAGCAGTAACACAACACCAGATATAATTGTATATCACCAAGTCACATGCATCAGATCATATCGCAGTTATACTCTCTAGTAGTTTAGTATCGCAGTTCACATCCTACAGGGCTAAATGTATCTTCCATGCAGGTGTGTTGTTGTTGCCTGTGCATTATTGTTTGTAATTACATACGTACAAAACTTAGCAAGTAGTAAAGTTCATTTGCATATTTGACTAAGCCATACTTGCATTTTTTGTTTTAAATATGGTTCCCAATTCACATAGTCTCACACTGATCGTATAGTTTAATAATATTTCACAGTGCTCACTGTCACTTTCGCACATAGTTTCACACATAGACTGCGGATCCCTAATTTACAATTTGGTTTTTTCCAACAGTTTCATACCTGAAAACTTACTTGAAAATATGCTCGATGTCAGTGGCAGCCCACTTCTTAAACGAAACTACATATACTTACAATAAACGGTTATGGCAAGCAAAATGTTACTTATTACTTGATGCGTTTGTGAATAATAACGTAAGCACATCTCTTACGCTTAAAATTTACCATTGCCAAGGTTTTTAATGGAAATGAGAAACTGCTATGCAGTTGCAAGCAGGAATAACCATTAATGTATAAGCCCATCAAACGTGCTACGCAGTTACCATTAAACGTGCTGCACAGTTACAAGACATACGGAGGACTGGATTAAATCGGTTGAGCTTCAATTAACTCAAACCGATTTAGCTGAGACTTAAATTTTTTAAGTAAATCGGTTTAAAAAATTGGAACCGATGAAACTTAGCGCCATTGGCGCTTGAAATCTAGTAGAAAACTGAACAAAGGCTTAACTACAATTTTGCGGAGATCTAATTAAATCATTTTAGCTGGAGCTCAGAGATTTATTTATGCTGCGCAGCAGGTTTCAATACACGCAGTAATAATATACGTTCAAAACTTCAACGCCCATTTTGAATTGGGCTTTGCTTGTTAAGGTCTGTGTTTTTGTTAAATTCTTGTGTTTTTTATAATGTTTTTTATCTTATTGTTTATTTAATATGATACAGGGTACCACTTGGGGGACACTTGATGCACGTAAACATAGAGTGTTCCCCTTGTGCGATGCATCCACCGAAAAAGTTTTTTCCTGCCGTCGCCTCAGCGGCGGCAGGGCTTCCTTTATACTGCTTTTTGGCATAAGCTGGCCACGAAGCAGTTTGCATGATTTACGTGTTAAAAGTTTTTGTTTGTCGGGGGCTTATTTTTGAAAGTTGCCCACTGTTGGATAAAAACCGTAGTACAATTTTATTAATTTTAATTATATTAGTGTATAAGTTCTGTATACAGGTATTGCTGTAAATGCAATTTTCATGAGGTAGGATTCTAAAGTTTTAAGTTTATAATGCCCCCTTGGCCATTATTTCAATGTGGTGTTGCGGTGTTGTCATTTTTTTAACAAAACATTACCAGTATCTAGTCCAAAACATAAACTTCTGGCTTAAATTTTCATCAAGAAGATTTTTCATTATCAAGAAAGGGGCGAGATTACGTCTGGCATAAAATCAACAACGAATTTTTTAGTTTCGTGAAATATTATTACTAATGAAATGAATTATTAACTAATAAATGAAGTAATACTAAAAAATCGAGTGATCGCTGTCAATGATTGCCATTGATTGACATTATCTTGGAATTCAAAACCTATATAATTCAATGAATGTAAGGGTCCATGTGCGGTTCTGGTCGGGGGAGAGTATTCGTCGAATTCAGATTTTGAAACATTTTTGAAAAATATTATCAAGTTTTTGACAATTTTACGCGGCAGGGACAAACTTAGTGTAAGTACTAACTGTTAACAGCAGAAAATTACTAAAAAAAATTTGCATGAAACTGCTGCTTGTTTTGTACGTAATTTAACATGTTTTGACAAAGTTGTCGAGTCAACTTGTAAATTTACTACAGTGATATGACAAAATTTGTCAAATTCTCATGTTTCCAAATACGTGAATGGGCTTTGCTTGTTAATGTCTTCTTTCTGATGTTAATCTTTATATGATACAGGGTACCCCTTGGGGAACACTTAATGCACGTAAACATGGAGTGTTCCTCTTGCGCGATGCATCCACAGAAAAACCTGTTTTTCCTGTTGTGCCACAGCACAACAGGTCTTCAATTTTGATTTTGGCGTTATAACACTAAACTGTGCAAGAAATGTGTCTGTATGCATGTTTTACTTCAGCTCTAATGTATGTGTGCGTGTGTCACCAAGAATTACAGTGTTAAATTACACTGGAAATATGATAGCTCAGTCAAACTCAGCTATCTTTAGTGCAGTGCTGATAAAAGTGAAGCGTTAAAAAAAGTTTTCTAGTGGACGGAATCGAACCGTCCGTCTTCAGATTGTTACACCAAATCCCTGCGGTCAGAGCTAACCACTTCGTTCTTAATACTCTCAATTACTGAGTGAGTTTATAGGAAGAGTGTGTCAGGCTCATGCTCTCAGTATAATTTACACTCATACTGACTCAGCAAACGTTACATGAAACTTTTTTTAAAATTCCAAAAATATTGATTAACAAATTGATTATCGATGAAGCATAATCTTAATCAGGCTGAAACACAAAAATGTATGTCTTTTACGCTTGTAATCTTCAGCAGCATTTGTCTTGCAGACTTTAATGGTTATTCATAGAGCTGGAATAGCTCAGTTGAGAGTGCGTTAGATGTATGATCTAAATGTTCCTGGTTCGAACCCGGGTTTCGGCAATTTTTTAAATTCATGCAAAATTAGCTTTTTCTGATGCATTTAACTTTTGCGGTATATTAACTATATACTAACGTTATATAACATATAACTTTACATTTTACAGATTTTAAGTTTCGCAACCCTAACCTGTAGTCCTTTAGCTTATGAACGCAATCGTGTTTCCGAATTTACTGACTACCTTATGTAACGACTCCTAACTAATGAGAATGTGTTGTAACAATTTGTTTTGAGAAAAAACTATTGTCATTCTTTTGCATACACATTTGGAGTAAGATAATTAATTGCTGCACAATAGGTTTTAGCTGACCCACTGGTCAGCTTACTTGAAAATAATGCTTAATACTTACTGAAGGTTTTGCCGCAGATTGGGCTTGTTTGTACGTAACTTCACATGCTTTGACTAATTTGTCGAGTCAACCTGTAAATTGCCTACAGTGATATGACAAAATTTGTCAAATTATTATGTTTCCAAAAACGTGAGCTGTCAAAGTAGGTTATTTGCAATTTGACACGTCTGTCAAATTTTATTGTTTCAAATATACACAGGTTGACTGCAATGACTTTCTAAATTAATGCCCAGCAGTGACAACGTAACCTACAGTGAGAAAAATTGTAAAAAATATTATATTTTCTACCTGCCTTTTTGTGCTGGCTGGACACAATAACTTTGAAATTTTTGTTAAAACTAGTCCAGATATATTTGACAGTCTGTATGACTTTAGTAGTAGTCATTTTTGGAAAACAACCAAAACTTAACATAACTTTGTCTTTTTACGTTACTGTACTTTTATTTTTTACTAACTTTTTAAATATAAGCACAAATATAAGCATCTTGGAAAAAGTTTTAACACTTTTTGATGACATTTCGATTGTGCCGATTCCTCAAACTTGCTCCAAACACCAAAATTATAAATTGACGCTGCGTTTATTGTCATATGACAGGGTCATGTGGTTTAAAAGCTTTTACAAGCACCGTTTTGCTTTAAAAGCGTTTACAAGCACCGTTTAAAAGCTCTAACATTTTGTTTACAAATGATGCTACAAATATCTTTGCACCTCAACAGTACAGTATCAAAGTTTTGGGCCCCTAAAAAAGTTTCGAAAAAACCAATTAAAAAGATTACAATATGTTATATGTGTGATCAAATCTCACTCCAATTGCATTTAAACAAAATTTTACATTTTTGGTTTAAAAATTTTATTCTGTTTGTTAAGCGGCAAATGTTGCCTCAAGAATTTGACTTAGCTATTCTAAACTAGACGCCTTAAATTGATTTTATAATTATAATAATATAATTTGTAATTATCCGTCACTTAGTTCCTGTACGTAGCTAGTCTCTCGTTATGCTCCCTTCACGCACACTTTAAACTAATTTGCATATTGATATCCTATCCTAGACTGCATACACTGTAATCTCTCCATTGTTTCTTTATGTGCCCTTCGCGCACGCACGTTTCTCGTCTGGCTCTCCAGTATTGTACGCAGACAGTATTTTTATACTGTATGTACTTCTTTTTATACATATCTTGTAAATATAATATATTGTAGCATTCTATATCCTACTGCTTTAATCAATCTGCATTTTTTTTAAAGCGCCTAAGGCATATTTTTCACTCGTGAGTGACTGTACAGTCCAGTTGGTAAACTGAATTTTGATTTTTTTTCTTACTATTGTGTGATAGTGGATACTTCTGATTCCTGAATTCTGTGTTTCAGGATACTGTGCAGTGTTTTTTATGCTTAAGTATTAATTTGCTTCAGCGACATTAGTTTGTGTTATTAATATGGGAAAGGACAAAGCTCGTAAGGCTGTTTCACCCTCACCTAGGAGCTCGAAAAAACGCAAGAGTTCGCCGATTACCTCTAGTCGCGTGAACGCTCGCCTCGTCTCGTACCGTCTTCAGGATCGCACGGTTTCCCCTGTGGATTCCTTGGATGAGCGATCGCCGCAGGGCTTACAACCCGCTAATGCGGCTGCCCAGCCACGGGGCTCAACACCCTCTAACGTGGCAGCAGGCCTATCTGTACCGTCGTTGCCGGCTAATTTTTCACAGCCGCCGCAGCCTGCTAGTGTGGAACCCGTTTCGCCACCAACGGCCGGGGTATCCCAGGTTCAGATTTCGGTTCTTTCACCCGCACCGGCCACTGCTGGTTTACCACCACTTACTGGGCCTTTCATTTCTTCGCTTCAGACTGAAACGTCATTAAGTCAGCAGCTTGCAGCTTTGACGTCAGTTGTGTCCAAGCTATGGGAGCAGCAACAGTCAGCCGGTAGTGCACCTACTGCTTGCAAGGAGCAGACTCGGACTTCTGTGCCCCCTGCGCGGCCAGTAGTGCAAGCGCAACGTTTCGATGATTTGTATCAATTAGTTTCGAGCGCGGACGAAGACTGCCCTTCGGAGCATAGTGTCTTGGGGTCCAGCACCCAAGAGGGCGTGCAGGAGCCCGCAGTGGTAGAGGACCCATTTGCTGAAACTCCGCCAGAGCCAACGGTTACGCTGTCCGATGTGCAAGTCAAATGGATTACTGCGCATCGCATATGGATTTGCCTACGGAGCAAGGCAAATATATTGCTTCTTTGGTTTTGCCCACTGAACAGCGTTAACTGTTCAAGGCCCCAGAGTTATCTAGGCAGCCACTGAGTATTCCTGCGTCGAGTCGAACGCTTGACAAGGAACTGAAAAAAATTCAGCAAACGGCTCTACCGCTCACTGCCACTGTTTGCCATGCTCACTGATCCGGAGTTACCATCTAAATTCAAACAGCAAATAAAAGCTTCTGCGAGCTTCATTATGGCTGCCTCACATAGAATTGATCGCCTTCGGATCAGTAGCCTCCCAGTAGAGGCTAGTGTAAAAAAGGCCGAAGTTATTACTCCAACCTTGGAATACATCATTGCTGATGATTTTAAGGAAAAAGTAAAGGATATGCGTGAACGCAATCGTGTTTTCGGTTTGACACGTCCTGGTCCATCTACATCAGGCAGCAGTGCTAAGCGTCAACCGGTGCGTCACGAGCTACCGGCACGCCGCGCACGGGATTCTTTTCGTTCCTTTCGAAGCTACCGCCGGCCTCGTGTGCCAACCTACAAGAAGGATTCCCAGTGCACCCAGCCAAGGGGGCGACTTCCTGGGGGCCCTGGGAAGCAGTAACTTACCACAAGGCTGCCGACGGGGCGAACAATCATTTGTACATATTGTAAATATACAACCATGTGCCAGTGCCATAGCTTCAAAAGCAACAGCTCAGATTTCGCCGTTGCTGTCTGAGGTAAGAGTTGCCCCTACTCGGGTAATTGAAGACGTGTTGAACTATGCGGATCCCTTACTAATTTATAGTAAGTCAACTGATGGCTTAAGCGAAACCGCTCAGGTTTTCCGTTTACCTCCGGCTGCTAGACTAAAAATGTTTCAGCTGCGCTGGAAACAGTTTACTCGTAATCCGCTGATCCTACAGATCATTAGTGGATATCGTATTGAATTCAACACGTCTTCACACCCAGTTTTTAGTCGTGTCATTACTGTTCCTACGTCTGACGCTGAGTCACAGGTTTTGTATGGTGAACTTGCTAAGCTGCTTACTAGTGGAGCAGTTAGAGAAGTACCTATATCTGAGGTAGCCTTTTTGTCTCGTCTTGTCCCTAAAAAGACTGGCAATTTACTTCCCATTATTAACCTAAAACCGCTTAATTGTTACATTATAAAAAGACATTTTAAAATGGAAAATCATTTGGCAGTCAAAAATATTCTGAAGTCTGGTGATTTCATGACCTCAATTGACCTCAAAGAGGCCTATTTTCATGTACCCATACATGAAGCGCATCAACGTTTCCTCGCATTTAGCCTTGGTGGCAAATGTTATAAGTATGTTTGTTTACCTTTTGGATTGACCAGTGCGCCGCGTATTTTTACGAAACTATTTAAGCCGGTAGTCAGTTTTCTACGCTCATTGGGAGTTCGCATAGTAATTTATCTCGACGATATTCTAGTAATAGCATCTTCCATTAATGACTGTAAGAGATACACGATGTAGACACTCAATTTGCTGACATATCTAGGCTTCACCATTAGCTTGAATAAGTCTGATTTAACACCAACCCAAGTGTCAACTTATTTAGGCTACGTGTGGAATACACAGAGCATGGCCGTTAGACTAACGTCAGACCGTGTTAACCGGTTGAAGTTATCACTCCAAAATTTTGACTAAGAGCCGGGTATCGTTGCGATTTGTAGCTGCTCTATTGAGCACGCTTAGCTCTATTCGTCTTGCCTTTCCAGAAGCCGCAATGTTCTACAGAAATTTGCAGAGATTTTTCTTGACTTCTATGAAGCAACACAACGATGACTTTGAAGCACAGGTTCGCATACCCGACTGCGCTATGTCAGAAATGCGATGGTGGCATCAGCACATAAGTCAATTGCCAGAAACATCTTTGGTTCCATTTTCGCATCAGCTCCAAGTTAGCACTGATGCATCATTACAAGGTTGGGGTGCCGTTGTGGGTACTTCCACTTTGTCTGGGCGCTGGTCCTCGCAAGAAGCATCCCATCATATTAACTACCTAGAGCTGCTGGCAGTCAAAAAGACAGTTTTTGCGTTCGCTAAGCTGTTATCTAACAAATCAGTGTTGTTTTTGCTGGACAATACCACAGCAATAAATTACCTGCGTAAATGCGATGGTACCCACAGCCATGTGCTGTGTAATTTAGCAGTTTCTGTTAGAAAACATATGATGGAACTAGGCATAAGTCCTGACTTTGCGTTCACCCCTAGTGCTGACAACTACTTGGCTGATAACCTTAGCAGAGGTCGACTAACCTCAACGGAGTATACTTTAAGCCATCATGTCGCTGCTAAAATATTTCATCGTTGGGGTCTGCCTGAGGTAGATATGTTCGCTTCCAAGCAAACATCTAAGCTACCACGCTATTTTTCCTTTGCGTCTGACGGCCGCTGTGCGGGCGTTGACGCATTTAGACAGTCGTGGAATCATTACAGTCTAATGTATGCATTTCCACCCTTTATACTTATTCCCCAGTTTTTGAAATATTTTTCTATTTCTGCTTCTTGCAGGATCATCGTCGTGTTTCCCCTCTGGCGGTCACAACCTTGGTTTCCAACGATCCTTCAAATGTTGGCGGACATTCCGCTGCAGCTTCCGTCAGATGCCATTTCGCCTCATCTTCCCAAAACAACATTCCTAGCGGCTCTTCTCTTGAATCAAGCCTCCGTACAAGAGGCCTTCCAGAAGACATTGCCGCCTTCCTCCTCAACAGTTGGGCTCCAGCCACTCGATCACAGTATCAGTCCGTCTGGTCAAAATGGAGTAGTTGGTCAACTGCACAACAAATTGATTTATATCAACCATCTCTAGTTGACATGCTCCGGTATTTGAAACATTTATTTGATATTGGCTTGCAGTACAGAACGATTAACGTTCATCGATCAGCGCTTTCGAATATTTTCCTGCCGATTGATAATACACCTGTTGGAGAACATCCTTTAGTGAAACGTATGCTGCGGTCTGTACTTCGCCAGAGACCGCCACAACCGGTGCAATTCTTGTCTTGGAACGTATCCGATGCTGAAGTTGCTCTCCTCCTGGCACCCTGCTTCGGAGATAACTTTATGTCAGTTGACCCTTAAAATGGTCACGTTATTGGCTCTGACGAGCGCTTGTCGCCATAATGCGCTTTCAGCTTTATGCATAGACAAAGACAATTTCTCTGTAAGCACGGATGTAATTACGTTCAAACTTACCCAATTGCCTAAGCGTTTCTCGCCGAGTAACCACCATGATCTATTTTTCAATGTGTATCCGTTTAGTGATGATTCTTCGATTTGTCCTTACCACTATACCTTGGCTTATATTGCCAAGACGAAAAATCTTCGAGCTGAAGATTCGTCCCAGCTTTTTGTTTCCTATGTTAGGCCGCACAGGCCTTGCTCGAAAGCGTCTATTGCCAGATGGCTTTGTCACTGCATAAAACTTGCTACGTCTGTTGAGCAAGTTAAAGCTCACTCCACTCGGTCGGCTACTACCTCGTTCGCCTTTGCGAGTGGTATTAGTGTTTCGACAATACTTTCTGCAGCTCATTGGAAGAACGCGTAGACGTTCTTTAACCATTATCTCAGACTTGATGTCAATAGCTGCAATCAATCAGCCAGCCGAGAATTTTCTCATGCAGTGCTTCAGGGCAGGTAGCTTGGTAAGCTAAACCCTCCGTGTTTGAAATCAGCTACGTACAGGAACTAAGTGACGGATAATTCCATCGATTGCTAACAATCGCAATTATCCTAGCTTAGTTCCTGTACTCCTCCACCAGCCCCACCTCCTTCAATAGTCGGGTTTAGGTTGAATAATACAATGGAGAGATTACAGTGTATGCAGTCTAGGAAAGGATATCAATATGCAAATTAGTTTAAAGTGTGCGTGAAGGGAGCATAACGAGAGACTAGCTACGTACAGGAACTAAGCTAGGATAATTGCGATTGTTAGCAATCGATGGAATTATATATTATTTTTTTATATGTAACAATTTATTATTACATAACTATATAAGTTATGTAAATTATTTTATGTCAAAAATGGTTAATGTATGCTGAATCAATCTAATTGGAAATTTTCGCAAGAGCAATGAATTAAATTTGAAGAGAATATCGAATGAAAACTGAAACTGAAAAAAACTGAAAATTGATTAATTGCAGGGCAAACACATGAAAAATTAGCGGACTCAATTTCTGAGGTCAAGAACGTTTAAACAGGAGCATAACTATATTCTGTCATAACCTAGAAATATGAACAAGTTGCATCTAAAAGGGGCATAGTTCTAACTAGAAATATGAAAAAATATGATATGAAAAATATGAAAATATACCTTGTCGTAGGCATTTCCAATCATCCTGCAAATTCACAAAATAGTCACGCCTACTAGCTGATCTTCATCTGATGTGTAAATAGGTGCCTATAGTACACTATTGGCAAGAATCAACCTTTAAGCCTGGTTCATTCATACTTGTCCTTAAGGAGAAAGGCACAGGGAAGAGAACAAATTTTGGACAACTGATGTAAAAAATTGACACAAGGAATTTGCTGTTTTTCCTGTTGGGCCACAGCCCAACAGGTCTTTAATTTTGATTCTGGTATCTTAACACAGTGCTAGCGTTATAGTGTTAATGTGCGGAGTGTGTTTTGCACGTCTTTTACCTTAGCTATGCATCTGTCACTATTACATTGCCTTGTACATAAAATCAGTGTGTTGCTGCTTTCTGATGGTTCTAGTGGTTTCTGAGAATGTAGTTTGTAAATGCAAAAGTCTGACAAAAAGCGCTCGACTATTGACGATATTCCCTCTAGGTTGCGAACCTAACAGACTAACAACTCGGCCAGTCAGTTCTGATGCTTCAATAATCATGATATGTTAGAAATCGACGATGGTATTGTGTTCTTTCAAACTGTCTATTTGCAACAGAGCTTGCAAGATAAATTTGCAATTATGCATGAGCAAACATGAAGTTCAGTAATTTATCTTTATTTAAGATTCTACCTTTCAAATTCCGACTGCCGAAAGCTTTAACCCTTTCATGCCGGGACTTTCTCTGTCTCTCTGGCAGACGGACTCTGACACCCTCTAATTTTTTGGCCATTGCTCGGGCTACGTGCATCGTAGAGACATCGCAAAACCACCATTCGATAGAAAATTTAATGGTGAACAAAACATATTGAGTCAATTAAGGGTCTAGGACGCACCGTTTTTTGCGTTACTGGCGCTCAAAGTTGAAAGTTTGTGCAAATTTTGCGCCATCGCTCAAGCATAATACGTACCTCACCCTAGAGTATTAACACAGAAACCGTGCGCTTTCCATAGTTGAATGCTAAAAATAAACTACAATATCCGCTGTATCTGATGCACAAAAAGCTGACGGCCGGAGTTGCGATTAATTAGCATAATGTGGCCATAAAGAAAATACTACTTTTGGGATGAAAAAAAGTCAAATTTTCACATTGCTAAACTAAGCATAGGTTTTGTTGTATGGCAGTAGAATTAAAACTAGGCTGCTAAATACAAAGATCTACGATTGGTTAAAAAAAGGTTCGAGGATTAGCTGACTGGAACAAATTAGCCAAGTTTAATAGACCCAGATAGAGTATTCATAACGTTGGTGCCATATGGCCCGTCCAGGCATGAAAGGGTTATGCTAAAATTTTGCAGTTTCAATGGCTGTAACAGGATAGGCTTTTCATGGAAAACATGCAAATTAAGAAATAAACCTTTCACTGGCCCAACAGGTTTACGATGGCCTCCGGCCAATGTACTTAAAAGTGTATGCTTGATACTTACTGAATACTTTTGCCGAAAACTTAGCTTGTTTGCATATGATCTGCGAGTGCCACCTAGCTTTATTCATGCAAGAAATTGGCTTATTTGGCTGGCTGTTTTTTTGGAATGGCTTAAGGACAAAACGATAGGAACAAGGACCAGTATTAACACTGTTATTTTTTAAGGCCTTGAGGAAACACTTTATCCGCGACAGGTTTTGACTAGTATCAGCTAGTTAGAAAGCAGGCAGTACGTTGACGTAGATAGAGTAGGGAAATTGTTCCCCCCAATCTGATCCAGTTTTCCCCCTTAGCCATATACGTGCGCCCACCACAAAATCGGCTTTCACAAACTTCTTCAGAAACATATTTGTAAAATTTGCTTTGCGGAGTGCTACCCTTCCATAGTTTCTCAGCTGCATGTATGGCAGCAGACCTCAAATCTACACAAGAATTCACTGCAAAAATTATCTATCTTTTTTTAGCTATGTAGTTCGCAATTCGCACTAAACATGATCATTTTGTTTGTTAAGCTGCACAAAACACAGCCCACCAGCACCAACCAATAGTAATGTTAAAATTATGTGCACTCATGCATAAGCATATGCCAAACAACATCACACGTGCAACCGATAGTATTTTATGCAAATTAGTTCATGCTGAACAAGCAGACGTCTTATGCAAAAGGTGTGCTGACTAAGCACTAAGCACAAATGGCAAGAATAGGTTAACCAATTCAAAAACCTGCTGCGCAGCGAAATTTTGGTAAATGTGAGAGATCATAATAACATTCAATGAGCGATCAATGATCATGCAAGTAAGCATACACAGTAACGCAACGGATTTTAAAAATTGGCATTAATTTATAATGGGCCCAAATGAGTTGACATTTAAATTTATGTTTTCTGAGGCTTTCGTTTTATGAAGTAGAAAATTTCAAACTGAAAATTGAGCAGTCGAAAAACTATATACACATAACATAGACCACACACACACACACACACACACACACACACACACACACACACACACACACACACACACACACACACACACACACACACACACACACACACACACACACACACACACACACACACACATGCACAGGCGATGTTGAATGCCAAGCAATATATGCTGCACTGCAATCAGGCATGCACACAATGCAAACACGGTTTATGTGTGTTTGCGCACTGTACAGGCTTTCGCTAATTTGCATATATATTATGTAATGCGTGTGCAGTGATAAGTTAACACAAAACACAAAACTATATGAACATATAATGAGCTTTGGTATCAAGAGCACGTAATGTGCACTTTGATACACATACTCATTCTAAATGAGCTGCTGCGTTGTGGCGCAGCAGCAAAAAGCACTAATTCTGTTTCGATTCCGCACAGATAAAACTTTCAGTAGGGGGCGTGCACAATTTCAAGTGGTTCAGACAAAAATTTAAACGTTTTAAGCCCATTTCACACGATGCGATTTTATGTTGCATGAAACATCGCATGCGATGTTGCATGCGACATCGCATGCGACATCGCATGCGACATGGCATGCGATGCATGCGACATCGCATGCGATATCGCATGCGATGTCGCATGCGATATCGCATGAAACATTCATTTCACACTTTGCAACATGCTGTGCTACATGCCTGCTACAATTATTCTAAATTAGAATTTTTTTATGTATTATAAATTTTTTGAAAAAATTCAGTTTTGGTCAAATAATAGTGTTGAAATGTGTGATCAGGCTTCTGCTGCCGCCCTAGTTGTTTTGTACGATGAACTATTTGGGCACGTAGCCCCAGTTCCTAATGTGAAAAAACGATTGTGGGTGCATCCATACATTTTACATTCCATACATTTCAGTCCAAACTGAAGAAGCTGGCATGTTACATGGCATGCAAGCCGAGCAGAGATACTACTGAAATAAAAACTAATACGCATATACATCGTGCAAAAATATAAGGGGCAAACCGTATAAAAATAATTATTGAGTTAATATTTGAAATTTTATGAGTAAATCTACTCATAAAATTAATTGTTACCTACATTTGTAAGGTGGGGCTTATTTTTTAATTTGATTGACATATCATATTCGAGCGTCTAATCAAAGTTATGTTGCATAGTATGCTGCATGAAAAATCGCACAGAAAATGATTATGCTGCACGGCATGCTGCATGGAATTTCTCATTAGAAATTTTACATGCCACATCGCATGCGATGTTGCATGCGATATCGCATGCGATGTGGCATGCGATATCGCATGAGACATCGCATGCGATGTGGCATGCGATGTCGCATGAAAAATCGCATCGCGTGAAATGGGCTTTAGCTATTAAATAACAAGGGTCATTAGGTGAGATGACGGTGTAATAATTGGTAACCGAATCCATCGTTGGTACTTGAATTTACATGGACCCTTGTTGGCTTTGCGCTCTATTATTGACTTTTCGTTGACGCTTGATTGACAGTTGATTCTTTTATTTAAGGCAAACTGCATAATAGCCTTTTTTGGTTTTTATGCCCAAATGAATTCGCATCACAAGGAAACAACCACGCGCAACTATCTATAAACGTCGTAAAATCTGCCAACTGTGATTAAATTTATGGTTACATTCCACGATCCAAAACAGACCAATTGGGGCAAGGTAGCCCCTTCTTAGTACCCATCACAGTGGTAGCCCTTCTGTTTTGCGGTGGAAATAACCAAGTATGCAAAAACACTCCCTAAAAGTCAAATGCTTATTTTCTTTATAACCCCGAGCGGCATTCTTTTTGGTCAATCTTTTTTACGCAATTACTTTGCTCTACTTTACAGTCTTTAGGTTTGGAAAGTGAAAAATTTGTTGGCCATTCCTTTCGCATTGGCGCAGAAACTTCAGCAGCTATTTCGGGTGTGTCTGAGTGGGCTCTTAAACGTTTAGCCCGATGGAACTCAAACACGTTTGAAACTTATACACGCTTACCCATGCAAACTATTACCAAAATTTTTGAAAATTTGGGAAAATTTAAGTAATTTTGTCAGTTCCGTTTAGTCACTAACCTCAATTTATTACAAGTGACTCACACACTTATAAAGGGTGGGAAGGGAAGTGTGAGTGCGAGAGTGTGAGAAATGGTCTGTGGCGAGGCCTGGCTGGCAAGTAATACGTATTAAACGGTTCCCAATGTTGGAAAGGCGGTCCGCGGTAGTCCGGGCCGGGGGTTGCAAAAGTCACTGTTTTACCTTGCCAGATCCGCCCTCTCTCAATATTGGTGTTGTGTGTGTAGCAGGATCGTAGGGCTGGCTAATAACTACTACTACAGTAGTTTTTAGCCAGTCTAGGGTCCTCTACAGTCATTTTATTATAGAACAATTACGATTAGTTACAGTTGATTACACTTCTACATGGTGTGGTGGAGCTCAGCTTACTTACAGAGTTACAAAGCTTAACTAAATTAATTGTTAGACTCCGTGTTCTATTTACCAAATCACTTTGCGCAACATTAATTGATTTGCATTGATTACGTGTAATTTTAAAACTAAGATGTTTGGCTTTCAAGCTGCGTTAAAATATTTTATACAACATGAATGTAAGGAGTTTAGATTAGTCATAAACTTGTTATAATTAAATGTTAAAAGCTATTCGTTGTTAAGCACTTGTTGAAGTATCCATGTTATGTAAAAATGATAAGAAAGGTAATTTTAGTTAGGTTCATCTGTAATAAGCATACAGTGTATACACCCATAAAGTCTAAACACTACAGATTGCTGAAACGAGGGGAAACAATCGCCCTCAAATCAAGACACAACCATGATTTAGATACCCCCCTGAAATCAAGAGTAAAGGGGCTTTTTTGAGTGCAGCATCGTTGCGGCCGATTAGCTAGAATAGGGAAGAGTGTCATCATACATGTAACAGGGTCGAAATTTTGGGGGGGCCTCTACGGCCAAATTTTGGGGACACTCCCCCCCCATATCGACCAAACATACAGCAAATTTTGCAAAATTTTCTAAAAATTTCGCCAAAAAATGCCATTTTTTCAAAATTTTGCCCAAATTTTGGGACCCTTCCCTCCGGGTCCTCGATTTGGGGGGGGTCTTCCCATCCACCTCATACATGTGTGAGTGTCATACACTTTTCTATTATGTACTCGGGTACATTACTTCACTTGCCAACATTTGAAAAAAGAATTGAAAAATATTAAGTTATTTACAAACACTTACACCAAATTTAATGTAAAGGGGTTTCACAATTTATATCTGACGAGCCACCCTTACGCGCGGCTTAGATGGACTCTACCTTAAACGGGGGGCTACCTTGATAAGTAAAAAATTAGGTTCTTCGATCTGCTTCTAATTTGCACACGCTCTGCCCCAGTGAAGACGCGCAGCAAATGTAGAAAACTAGATCCAAAGCTACTGCCAATTTTGGACCAGTGGTTTATAAAATTTCAATTTTACGTAAAAATCATAGACGCAGCAAAACGTTTTTATGGGCACAAAGCGTCCTTTTACCTGAAATTTTTGTTGATACTGACGATGTTGCTTTTTACATGATTCAATAGCCTACTGTCATATTTCAACCTCTGTGATCCAATTTTTACCCATGACGTGTACAGTAACGCCAAATGAAAAGTCAAAATTGGGTGCCATTTTTTGCATTCTGCATTCGCATTCAATATTAGACTTGCAAATAATGTAAAAAATCCGGATCATAGGAATTTGCTATGCGGGCTAAATGTACGCCTAGTTTCAATTTAATTGGCTGTATTTTGTTTGTGCTAGACCTGTTGTCAAGAATGAACCATACAAACTCACACTCACAAATATTAACTGCAAAACTAATGAACTAACTCAAGAGTTCTGAACTAGGACTAGGTCTAGATTCACGATTTTGGCTTGACTACTGCTGCGATTGCTATCTTCAAATTTAAAGATTCGATTACATATTACGCCTTTCTATACTGTGTTCTTCACAGTAAATGGTAGCAAAGCATAATGCCTGTCCGACCGTCCTGCTCCAACTGCCATAAAAAGTCGACCAAAGTGATTCAGTATTCCTGTTCAAAGTAATGGTGTCAATCCTGCGTCAATGCTGCCTTCGGGGACACCAGTTTGACTGATCAACTTTACAAGTCGTTAAGTGAAAGTTCGACCGATACTACTGTGAGTTGTCCTCGTTGTTTGAGTACTCTTTTGCTACAGCAGCTCCTTCAGACTTCTCAATTTTCTGAACTTGAACTTCGAAGCTATAGCTGCAGTTCGACGGAGTTCGAATGCTACGTAGCGAACCCGTACACTGTGGCAGAGGTGGGTGACATTTAACGAGGTGTTTGGATTGAGTCAAGAACTGCCCAAACAAGAGAAGAAATAGTTGGTGTGGCATCTACGAATGTAGGCTTAGCATCTGCAACGGGGGTTGCTGGGTTGGTAAAACCTGTAGATAGTACAAGTAATGATCAACTCATTGCTAATACTGCTACTGCTAATAGTGCTACTATTCATGAATCTAACCAACCGAACACTGCTTCGAATGGTTCATCTCCGAGTGCTTCTATGGCCATGTTTCAAATGATGATGTCAATGACGGAGCCGTTAGAAGCTTCGAGAAGACAAGAGATGACCCAATATTAGATAGACCCATGTCCGTAAGGACATGCGGTCTATTCTGGATAAAGTGGTAAGGTCGGGTCAGTTTCATCGAAGACGGACCAGCACTAATGAATCGGACAATCAACCAAGTAAAGGTACAATCCGGCACAGTTTGAATGCTACGTCAAAGCTGCCAAAACTCCAGCTGTCCACGTTTGCGGGAGACAGGCTAGAGTGGCCCAATTTCTGGGAATTGTTCGACATAAATGTTAAAAGCCAACAACTACAAGACAAGCAAAAATTAGACTACCTGCTAAGTTTTCAGAGGCCAGGCCTACAACAAAATTAATGGTCTAGGCCTATCAGGGGATTGTTATAACAAAGCTGTAGCGCTGCTGAAACAAGAATACAGTAAGCCGCAGGATCTAATTGAGGCCAGGCTAAAAATACTGCAAACAATGGCAATAGTTAAAAATGGTTTCGAACAATTAGAAACCTTCATCGACGAGGTTAGGACTTGCAGTGTCTCTGCGTAAATTAAAAGTCCCAGAACAGTTTTAGACTGCCAAGTTTACATTTTGACCCAAAAGTTACCTAGTTCCGTACAAAGTGAATCAAACAATTGAGGGTTATTGTCAGGCACAATCGACCAACCATGAACGATGAACGACTTTTTGCAGACGCTGATAAATGTTAAATCAATAGCGATGAAACCATCATCTAAACTAAAAAAAGATAATAAAATAATAAAGGCGCCTTCAGCAACAACGTCATTTGTTCAATTTGGAATCGATCAAACAAGTCTCAAAAACCCAAACCAAAAAACTGTTTTGCGAAAACCCAGGAAATTTTAACGATTAATGCAGAATAGTCAAAAAATTGCCACAGCGCAGACAAATCCTCAGAAACAAAAAAAGTTGTTTTATTTGTTTAGGAACACAACACATGTCCAAGGACTGTAAACCAACAAAGCCGTGTTTTCATTGCAAAAAAAGGACACCATTCTAGTCTGTGTTCTGACCAAGCCCTAGCTACTAATTAGCAAGTAAATGCATCTTAAATAACTGAAAATTATTCTGAATTAGGTATGACAAGTGTAGAAGTATCGCCAGTACAAAATACATATTTTGCAGATTCCAACCAATCTGACGGTATTGTCATGGCCACCTGTGTCATTAAAATCAGTAATCCCGCAAATAAATTGCACCGATATCGAAGTATATACATGGATGCGGGGGCTAGACATACGTGTATTGCGAAGTCTTCCTCGGACAACTGGGTTTGAAACCTTCGCGGTCAATTACTCTCAATGCAGCTCGGTTCAATACCAGCAAAACAGAAAAATCAGAATAGTGGAAGCTGACGTAGTGGAGCTAATAGGTCATAAAGTCAATGGCTTCCAACTAAAGTTACACGCGTTTTCTATTCCAAACATGGCACCGCCATTGCCTTTGTTTCCGATGCAATTAACCAAAAATCAAGATCCATTATCAATAAATATAAACCTAAGAACCCAGCCCCATAAACACACGAACAAATGAAAATCGACATTCTGCTGGGCATGGTTTACTGTAACGATATTATGGGTATTCAAGCACAGCAGAGCATTCAACTCGAAGGGCGGCTGGTTATGCATCAAACACCGTTGGGGTACATATTGGTCGGAAACTCTCTCGATCAGAATCATGCTAGCTCAAATTCGAGAGTTCTTCAAACTTATCTTTGTGACACACGCCAAAAGGTGCAAAACATGTGAAACTTGGATATGCTTAGAATCCAAACTGAAACGGAAAGTGTCCAAACTAATCCCACTGGTTTATTGGAGCGTTTCACTGAAACGACTCAGTACCTAAACGGAAGATATTATGTACGCTCGCCGTGAAAAAATGAGCAATTCGCAATTCCGACCAACTTTAAACAAGCACGGCACCGTTTACAACGACCCTTAAATACACTATGCAACAGCCCGAAGGAACTGAGTAATTTTGAAACGTACAATGATATTATAATGGACCAGTTGAATAAAGGTATAATTGCATCAGAGAAAAAAAATTCTGAAGAAGGACCAGTAGTGCATTATGTATACCATTTTCCTCATATCCAAAATGACCGAACAATTAATGCATACTGGTGTCCACTTCTTAAAAGATATGGTCGGTTTGCTAATTAGCTTTAGGATGAGCCCGATTGCCATCGTGTCTGATATAAAAAAAGCATTCCTACGAGTCGGCTTACTAGACATCGATCGAGATAGTACACGATTTTTGTGGCCGAAAAACTCCCTGCAACATACCCTAGACGAAAATGTGCAAGAATACCGATTTACCCGAACACCATTTGGTTTCGTCGCTTCACCATACTTGCTCGGTGCAACAATTATTCACTATCTAAATTTACACCCTAGCGACGTGGCCGCACGAATAAAAAGAAATGTTTACATGGATAATATTTTTTGAGTGCCTCGACTGTGGATGAAGCAAAGAGACTATATGTTGAAGGAAAAGCTTTGTTCAGTAAAGCGTTTACGAACCTCAGAGAGTGGCTTTCAAATAACGACAAGTTTAATCAGTTTTTTGCCAGAGACAGATAAAGTGAAGGATACTCAGACGAAAGCCTTTCGTTTGATGTGGCAAACCTACACCGATTCAATTCGAAAAAAGTTCAATATTGAACCGCTTCAAATAATGACAAAAAGAACTGTCTTTCACGCTATTGCCAAACTGTTTGATCCACTTGGTCTTGTCAACCCGTTAACTATCAAGGAAAAAAATGGAATTCAAAAACTGTGGAAATATGGTTACGATATGGACACAAAGCTTACTGCAACGGAAGAACTAAAATGGTACAAAATTATCTGAGAGCTATCGAAAGGAGCCACCATTGTGTTTCCGCGTCAAATCTTTACGCAAAATCAAGATGTAACATGGGTTGCGTTTTGCGACGCGTTTTCTGAAGCTTATGCGACTGTGATTTATACCGTACAATCTCACAGTTCTCCAAACATAGTTTTCTCGAAAGCAAGAGTCACTCCTTTGAGTTGAACAAGGTAATATATGAAAAAAACTTAACTTTGACTCAGTTTCGGCAGCAAGTTTATATTTTCAGCATATGTTGGCCAATATTAAGTCTAAGCATATCCAAACTTAATAAGTTTCCGTGCTGGAATATTTTGAGTTAGGTGGCTGAAGGTTAAATTTTGACCAATCTGACACTGTCGATATTTCGACAATCATTTTTTTGTAACTACACAAATAAAACTGTTATTAGATTATGTTTGGCATACTTATTAAACAATATTGTGCTTATATGTGCAACGTATCAGACAAACTTATTCAAGTTAGCTGGATAACCTATCGGTATCCTATCGGTGGCTGTTACCTGCTTTGACTCAAGTATTTTAAATTAGGTGTGGGTCAACATGACCAACATTTGCGAAAATAAGCAAAATCAGCAAATAATAAGCAATATATTTATAATAAGCAATAATAAGAATATATTAAGCTGAATAATGTACAAGAGTTAGCTTGCGATTGCGTTGATTGAATTTGAAAAAAATATACTGAACATCAAGATTTTGAACATGCATCTTCACAAATGGTACTCATCTTGTGACTACCATTGTTATATTATTGAATTGTTTGTGACACTGTTAATGTTACTCTATTGTTATATGTTATATTAAAATGGTTATGTATTATTATGTTATTTTAATTTGTTAACCAAAGGCCGACTAAAATCTAACAATTTTCTGTAAATATAATTAAAAATAACCCATTAATGAACTAAAATTTGGCAACAAAAACACACTCAAGACCACGCAAACCACAATAATCACAAAAACAAGCTTATGATGAACTTATTTACTCACAAAACGATAAAATCAAACCAAAGTTTACCGAGAGTTGACTAACTTTTGACTAAATACTGTTATATACTCTAATTATTCTGACCAAATAAAAATTAAACTTTTATCAAATTATTATTTAAACTGTTATTACATAAAATTATTAAACTAATTTTGACCACAATAAAAACAACTTTGCGTACTAATATTTACCAAAAAATAACCACAAAAAGACACAGTGACGACCATGCAAAACCACAAAAATCGCTAACGGTTAATCGCCTATGATTAACACATAGGACAATAAAAATGACCAAATCTCAACCATTTTTTTACCAAAAATAACCATGCTTGAGAAAGATACACCTTAGTGTTACCAAGGTCCATGGCAACAACCAGAATATAGTGTATACGTCTATGTGAAGACAAAATAATGACCTTGAAAGAGTCAGCAGCGCACGGCTATACGCAAGATCTCTACTCAATCCCTGTTCCCTACCCAATTGATCCCTACCCAATCAGTCATGAAATGCGGCCACTATTACCTATTACCACTACTTACTACTATACGGCCACTACTTACCTATTAGCAACATATTTCACTTCGGCCGCCGCGTACACTAGAGATTAGGGTAGCGTGTGTTCCACAACAAAAACTCAGGTCTCTGTAACAGATACTGTAAACCTGGTCACTTCTGCTGTGTAGCAACATAATATTGTGTAGCGTAGTCTGTGCGTGTGTTGTCTGTTGTATGTGCGCGTGCATTGGTGAGCATCTAATTAGATGTATATAAGGCCAATAATCAAAGCAATCCATAAGTGATGCTGGTACGGCGGCGGTGCACGGCGAACGAGATTATACCCCCCCCACCCCTAGGCGCTATTTGCGCTATATGCGCTATTATCATGTCCAGTTCTAAAACGCCCCCCCCCCACCCCTAGGCGCTATTTGCACTATATGCGCTATTATAGTGTCCAGTTCTAAAACCCCCCCACCCCCCCCCCCCCGCTATTTGCACTATATTTTTTAATATCGACGTCCAGAACACAAACAAAAGTTTTAAAATACTTTTAAATTTATTTTTATTTATTGAGGGATTGTATACGTACTAAAAAGTACAAAAATTTTCAATAAATTAGCCATTAGCACAAAATAGCGCCTAAATAGCGCAAATAGCACCCTCAGGTTTGGATTTCGATTTCGCTTACACGCGTTCGTTACCCAAATGAGCGACGTTGTCAGCAAAAAGTTTATAATATAAAAACAAGCGATTTAGTTTTTTCGGTCGTTTTGTTTAGTTCAATCAAACACACTACGAAATTATCGCGCCACAGACTTTTTATACAATTCTGGTGTCGTCTTAATTTTTTCGCCGGCAGAAAAAATAGGTTCAATGGAGTGTCTGCAATTCAAAACGTGCGTGTTTTATATTCTGTGAATATCCGCAGGATAATCACTTTGTCACTTTAGGGCAATCTCAAACCGTAAAAAATTCTCAACTCACAAGACGTACTTGTTTACGTTAAGCTCGAGCTTACAGAGACTGTTATAAATGATACCATGGACAACGTTTAAAAAGTTGATAACACAAATGTATTTACAAAGGTAATACTAATACCATGTCTTAAACCTAATTAGTATATTAACTTCGGATATTTACAGAAGCTTAACAAGTTGATAACACAAATGTATTCACAAACGTAACACCAAGTCTTAAACCCAATTAGTCTAATTTCCAATAGTTACAGAAGCATGCGCACAGTAAGACCTTGTAGAAATGTATATTGATATGTTGCCCAATAACACCGCTTTGCGTTGAATCACTCAGATTCCGGAATCATTAATCCATTGATGTCACAAACGTGACAAATTGTGGTCGTTTGTTAAGGTATTTAGTTTTAACATGTCTTTGAATCAGTTGAAAATGACTATTTGACTAGAAGACTCCAAGAAACGTTGAAATTTTAGAAGGTCGAAGGGCCTTATCCAAAATTGGATTTAAAGGATTAGATTTAAATTAATTTTGCTAATAGCGAGACACAAAATGAAAATAGCCGGCTGAAATTTCACTCTATGTGTCTTACATACATTATCTCGGTGTGTGCCAAGCTTCAGTAAATTACGGTTAACTGACGCTGCGTTATTGACGAAATAAAGTTAAATCTAATCCGATAAATCCAACTTTGGATAGGACCCGAAGTTTCGATTTTCAAAACAACAGCAAGATAGTGAACTTTGAGGCAGACGATACTTATACAATGACAATAGTCGCCAAATGGCCATATAAATTGCT
>JASANF010012009.1:0-14505 GCA_030248245.1 Trissonchulus sp. WLG1_4 | reverse complement strand
GGCATTTATCTTTACTAGTTCAATTTAACAGCAAGTGTTTTATGAAGCAGAGCAGTTTTATCCAATACCTTTCGATAGCGGTCTCACCCGGATGAATCGATAACTCATCCAAATAGCAGTTTCAGCCACGGCATATAGGACCTACTTGACTTGCAAATAAACTGTCTGACCCCATTCCAAAACTACCAGTGGACTAAGCGGATTTAACATGCACACTTAACATTAGCGTGCATAGTTAAGTCCATTTAGTCCGATTAAAAAGCAGCGCGCTAAAAGTTAAGTCCGTTTAATCCGGAGGTTTTGGAATGGCATTTTCAAGATGAATTTTTAAACCGTTTAGTCCGATTAAAATTAACCCTTCAATCCGGTAAAAGAATAGTCCCTACATAGGTCAAATCACTTCGGTGTGATTTTGTTCGTTTCACTCAAACCTATGTAATTTTTAAGTACAATATGATAGTGTATGATCTGTGCTGGACTAGTTTACCTAGAAAGCTGTAGTGTAAAAAGTTTTTAAATGTAAAAATGAAAAAATGTAAAAAATGGGAACCGTCCCCTTCGGCCCCTCGATTTTGGTCCCCCCCATCCCCCACTCATACATGTGTGGTTAAACTTGTGTATATTTATGTTGTTATGTGTTTCAATTCAGTAAAATTTTGTTAAAAAATAGTTAAAAAAGTTGTTGAAACAGTTTAAACTTAGTGGAAACAAGGGGTGTGCGTATACGGAATTTGATGCATTGCAATTTACTTTAAACTAAATTTCCAGCCTGAGTTTGAACTTGAAGATGATGCATACTCACTCACTCTCACTCAGTGCAGAGTGTGCTTATATGGAAGAATTACCGTTCCCGTTTTAGTCACGATCGAAATACATCAACAATTCAACTAACCGGTAATTTTAGAATCTCGTGCTTATTAATTTTATACAACGAATTCACAAAGATCTCCACATAAGCGTTATTCTGCCTGAAAGAGATACTCCTAGCATTATTTAGGTATATACACAGTAGCGTTTACGTTTTAAACTTGTCTCGTGAACTGTTTCTAATTTACCCACATATTAACTGTTAGCCGTCAATCTTTTCTTGCAGTTAAGAAGCGTGTATAAAATTTGCGAGGGTTCTAGAAATACTTCTAAAGCGATTAGATTTGATTTTATAGTCGCTGTCACGAGTTACTGGCAACACAAATTTTAATCTACCTAATTCGATTAATTCATTTTAGGAATTGACCCTGTATTTAAAAAGTTTACATACGCAACGTAGACGCCACGTAACATAGACTTGTCAAAATCAGGGATTAAATAGACAACATACATATTATGTAGAAGTGTATTATGTAGAAGCCAATACATAACATCAACCGCCAGTCAAGATTACGGTAATTGGGTCATTGAAAAGGTTAGTGTACGTTGTGGCCTAAGTCAAACATGGGCAAGAAAAATGTTCCGACTTTAAAAGGGGGCTAAGTGAAAATTTGAGGTTCTCCAACTTGTTTAAAATTTGCAAACATTGTAGCCCCCGTAAAAGCGCATCGCAGATGTAAAGGCTTCACCCAAGCCTTTTTAAATTTTTAAACTAAAGTTTAATTTAATTTAATGTTTAAAGTTTTTAATTTTGATTTAAACCACATCAAGCCATCAAGCTGAAACTTGGCATAGTAGTAGCCCAGATGTATGCCCAAATTTGAAGTGAATCGGAGAACTTAAAATTTACACTTATACAGTTAACCCCCCTTAAGACTAACAGACTAGTACCGTAGCCGCACTTAGAGTCGAGTACCGTGAAACCAGCGTGGGACTGTGGTGTCGGTAATATCAAAGAAGTCTATGTCGCGTATTTAAGTAGTTGCAAATTACAAATGGATGTCTATGCTACGTGGGGTAGACGTTGTGCATGTACATACACGATTTAAAATACTACATACATATATATGTTAATGTTTAACCTGAAATTATTATAGCAAGATAGGTTCCGATCGGTACAGCCGGAGACATGAATTTAAAACAAACATGGGTAATCTCATAAGTGAAGAATAATAAAAGCAGCAACATAACGGAAGAAAAAGGTCTACAACTGATACAAATAAAGCAAAAAGGTCACAGAGGGGGGCAGGGTACCTTCGATGAGTGAAAACACTGCTTGGTTCACCCAGGAGATTCCATTTTTACGCGCCACCCCATGGGCCACGTACAGCTACGCTTTAATTTCAGTTGAACTAAATTGAACGAAAACGAAATGAAAACGAAAACGAAGCGAAAACGAAAACGAAATGCACGAAACTCAAATAATTTCTATTGCGACCCAAAAGTTGTAAGCCCACACACTTGATTTGATTAATTTTTAATGGATGAGAGCGCCTGTCTCTTTCTGCTGCCCTGAGTGGTGCTTTACTATTCATGTTTGTCGCTCTTATTCTCAGCTGCGTAGGTAAATTTACTAAACTTTAAAGAAGCATACCGCCATAAACTTGACAACTCAGACCGCTTCAGCTGCCAAATTGCACAACCAGCGAAAACGAAAACGAAGCAAAGAGCGAAAACGAAACGAAATTGAACGAAAGCAAAAACGAAAGCGAAAACGAAAACGAAATTTTTCTCAACTGAAATGAAAGCGTAGCTGTATACATTCAGATTCTCTGAATCCTATGTAATTTTGTGTAGGTCAAATTTGCTGTGTTAATTAACACTTGAAGGGCAAGTACATAGGTCAATCTTGCTAGCGTAGAGATTTAAAGATGACGGACAGCAACTAATAACAACGTAGAATGCAAAAGTTTCGAGCCGGTGTTGGTGTCGAACCCTCTAACTTTTGTCTTGAGATCAGGGCCCAATTTTTCGAAAAAAATGTTCTCCGTTTAAGTTCTCCGTTTAAAAGCTCTCCGTTTAAAGTTCTCCGTTTAACATTTTTCATTTTTTCGAAACCCTCAAATTTGAATTTAAACGGAGAACATGGATTCTGCTAAATGCAATTTTTCGAAACTCTCCGTTTTAGTTCTCCGTTTAATTGTTCTCCGTTTAAAGTTCTCCGTTTAAAAGTTCTCCGTTTTTTTAAACGGAAAACTCGCTATTTTTAGACGATTATTTTCGGAAGAATTCTAAAATAGAACTCCAAAGTTCTCCGTTTAAATAAACGGAGAACTCTAGTTCTCCGTTTATTTAAATGGAGAACTCTAAAAATTTTAGAACAATTATTTTGGGAAGATTTCTAAAATAGAACTCAGAGTTCTCCGTTTAAATAAACGGAGAACTATAGTTCTCCGTTTATTTAAACGGAGAACTTCAGTTTTCCGTTTATTTAAAGGGGTAATGTCGCGAAAGCAGTCGCTTTTGCGCGACTTGTTATACCGCGAACCACGGGGCTCTTGGAGTTTGGGCCGAAAAGGCGAGGGCCAGAGGGCAGAATTGACCGTGCGCCCGAGCCCAAGTGGAACGCGCTATAACGGTGAAAACCGGGGCAAAGTGCCCTAAATCGCTCAGAAATCTGCCCTAACTAGGTCCGGGGCACACACACGAATTCCCCAACAAATAGCCACAAAGCCCTCCAAGGGCTACTACAGTCAAAAGGCCCTAAGAAGCCCTAAAAAGGCAGTTTACAGGTTCAGAATTTTATTGAAAAGCGAAACTTTTATTTAATATAAAATCAACATCACATTTTATAACAAGAGAAAATAACAAAAACTAGCTTAAAAGCGTAGGCCTAGCTCAGGGGACCTAGCCCTAGATCTCACTGACGCGCACACCTAACTACCTATCCCCTGTTCAAAGCGTGAGCGCGCCTCCCCCCTTCTTCTTGAAAATCTGTGACTGACTTGAGCCAGTCACACAAGAGTAGAATATATAATTTTGCAAAGCGGCCAGTTTGAACTCAGGCTACGTCCCCCTTTCCGAAACAACATCCAGAATAATAAACAAATTAAAATAATAATTTTAAATATTAAATTTAGATCCTATTATTAGCGTGAAAAGTATAATTTATAAAAGTTTGCATAAAAGTCTATTCACACGACACGTCATTGCTCAAAAACGTGTAAGCCTACAATTTAGGTATATTAAAGCGCTGGCAGCCTTTCTATTGTTATAAAAACTATGGAGCAGAAGGCGGAGCGCTTATTCATGCGCAAATACCGCCAATTTGAAAAGTACGTAAAATACGTAACATGACGAACTGTGACGTGTGAATAGATGCATTTAAACGCGGTTTTAGACTAATTTCGACATTCTCTTGTTGCGGAAAAGTCTACCCCGAGTAGGGGGTAGCCCTAGTGATACAACAGGTGCCCCCCTGCGCGGGCACGACGTCCCGGCGTGTCTAGCGCACATAATTTGGGTACCCCCTAGCTGGGGTACACTTTTCCGCCTACTTTCGGTTTCAAATTTTCGCCGATTTTAAAATAGCAATTTAGAAAAATTTGGCAAAGCACATAATAAAATTCCCGAAGATGCGCAAACAAGTATACACAACAAATACCAAACAATATGTTAGTAACCCACTCAAGAATTTAGACTTTTTACTATAATTTAGAACTCGTTCCATTTTTAAACCAATAGCGAAAACAATAACAAATGATAAAATCACACCGACCCGAAATTACCCACAATAACAAATCTACCCCCTCAATTACCCGTATTCAATCCCCCATTTACCCGACAATTTTGGTCTTCCCATGCCCCCCTCCTTCCTGGAGGTCTCACCAGATGAACTCGAGATCGCACAACCCGAGTGCCCGCTTCGACCAGCATACCCCAAAGCCCATCGGTCAGTTAGACCGTTCTCCCTACGTAAACTCACTACACGCATACCCTACCTAACAAGACCCGTACGTACCTAGCTAAATTTCGGTTCCCCCACAACATTCACCCATGTTAGTAACCCGTACGGTCCGGACCTTTCTCCCTGGGCGCCCCCAAATTTTCTCTACTTCTCTCTCACTCGTAGCTGCTTCTTCGAACTACTCGGATACTATCACCCTTATATTGGCGAGCTCGCGCCTGCTTTCTTACGACGTACGCCTCGTGCACAGCACGTTAACAGACGCGATTTTCGGGATGCTGGCCGGGCACCCGTCGCGTACGCCACCCACCTACTCGCAGCTACTACTCCGCACATTTCTCCCACAATTTCAACACCCGCAGTCGTATCAAACAAATAAAATCTGATCTTCTTCTTCTTCTTATGGCCACACACACTCACATTCATACCACACACACATCCTACGAACGTTCTAACTGTCCTTCGCTTCCCTACCTAAATTTCCTGTTGCGATCCTTGCAACATACAAGTATATACTGGCCGACGGTAGACACGCATGCACAAACTAGCTACTTCAGAGTTCGTGTCCAATCTGGCAATATCGGGAACCAGCTTGGGACCGTTGGGCTGTACGCGTCGGCAAATCGCTTCGCTGGCTCGCTACCCGTCGACGGATCGCAGGACTGGCACGGCACGGACACTGACGCTGCACCGATTGGCTGGACTGGACGGACGGAAAGGCGGCACTGGAACTAGGCACCCGGATCGGCAGGCTGGCAAACTGGCTGGCTTGGCTGGGGCACCCAGTCGCTGGAATGATCGTTTCGGGCGTACGTATACACGCCCCAGCACACGTCCTGCAGCTGTGGACACTGCGGCCACCTTCTCGTCACCACCACGCCTTCTCCCAGAAAGTTAAAGTTCCGCCCCGGCCCCCGAAAATGGAGGTCGCTCGCTGTCCCTTCGGCTCACCACAGGCCCGGCAAAAGGAATCTCCGCACGGGGCATCGTTCTTCAGGTTAGCCAGCCAGTTTGCCTCGTTCTTCGCCGCATTAGGCCACCTCCGTCAAACACCGCCGGCTCCTGCTGTCGTCTGGGCACCCTGGACGACCACTGGCTCGCTGTTCTGCACACCGGATCACTGAAGCTAGCTGTGGGGCATGGGCAGGACTGGACTCTCCCCTAGTCCCTACTCACACGACAACGAACACATTTACCCCAATTTTCCTAATTAAAAATCTCATCAAAAATGCATAAAATCTTTCCATCATTTTCCATTTCCTTTCTAAATTTCGCTCCTACATCCTTTTATTACGCATACGTTTTAAAATACATCATCTTGTTATTCAAATTCAAACCAAAAGCAATTTCAAAAACTCAAAAATGAACCAAATTTTAAAAACAAAACTCAAATACTAGTGATTTAGTTAAAATTCCCAATACATTAGATAAAATTTCGGCCCAATACACAAAAGAAAATGTTAGTAATTCAATTTGGATCGCAACAAGAGTCCCCCTGGTGTTTGTCCCGTACTTAGATGCAGCCCGCGCCTTGGAATACTAGCACGTACACGGGGGTTTACCCCGTTTACTCAGTTACTCGCTAAATTTCTAGTCTTTTCGACTAATTCCCAACGTTACCCGCAAACCAAGACGCGTCTACGTATGCTTACATAATTTCAAAACAACGCACACCCGCACCCGCACTCACACTACTCTACCCCGAAGGCCCCCCCTTAGGCACACGCCTCTATAGGGGCCTCCCTTGTTACCCGTAAACATATTGGCACCCTCTGCACGCATTTCCAAACAGAGCCTGTCTACCACTTTTCTCACGCAGTAATATGTGTATGTGCCGGTCCCTCTCGCTGGGCTGTTGCACAGCATATACGTACTTAGTTTAAAGTGATAACAGACTCTGTCTTGCGTGCTGGGGCCGTCAAGATTGTAACATTCTGCGCGCGCGCTATGCAATATTATTATGAAATTAGTATGAAAATGAATTTTGTATTAGTGTATAAATGTCATTTTTGTATTTTAGGTTCCACTTTTAAAGCAGGACTTCTCGCCCTGTGGCAGCCGGTCCACTCGGATGTACGCGCCCCTGAGACCGCGGCGGCTCCGTAGGCCTATCGTCAGACGCAGCTCTCTGAACCAGACCTCGCTGGATCTATGCTGCTCCGACCCCGCAGCCTCATGGGTCTCAGTCCAGCCCTTCTAACCCCTTCCACTGATTCGGAAAGTCTGGGTTAGGCTGTATCCACCTATGGACCGAACTGCTTTTTACTGTTTGTATTGTTAATTTTAAAATAAAATTAATAAATATAATTAGTGTTTCTGTGTAATGTCTAGCAATGAAGCCGAAAAATATGAACACCAGTAGGACCAATGTGCTCAAAAATACTACTACAAAACTAACAAGTTAGCGAACCCAATTCGGGCCACATTTTAGTATCACCTAGTGTATTAGTTAAAAATCGTGTCTAGTGGATCTTAGTAATTTCAGTAAAACTCAACGCAAAACCGAAAATGAGATTATAAATAAAACTAGTATAGTTATGTGCTACATAATTTATCAAATATGTGTTAATTTGACAGTCTGTACACACTACATCATACTATACCATCTGTACATCAAATTTGTGAGTAGGCAACGAAATGAAACTAAGTACAAACTACAATCACTGTTCTGTACATGTGAGTTGAGCAAAAATTATGGCAATGAAATTAAAGCACTAGTGTTAAAACTGAGAAACAAGTATTTACATGTATACAGCAGAAACTACTACTCCCAACAAAGTATTTTCTACTACCGGTGGCAATGGAAAATTAAACAAGGAAAGACAGTTCTAATACAGCAGCTGCTACAACTCGTTAAAGATACCGAAATGGGGTTGCAGAGTGGTTGATATGGTTTCACAAAATGGATGTAACAAGTTCAATTTTATTATTTTGCGTTTAAACCGCGCAATACTAGTTCTAAACGAGCTGAATGAATTCAAAATGCATTTGAAACTGAGTTTAGCAATAACTCGCTGCGGATTGCTGAAAGAGCAGGGTTTTAGAATTTCCATTACTAGCTGAGTACATAAGTTATGTATAACTGATCCTAATTGCTAACTGAATCTTTATTGAGTTTTATTGTACCTAGAAGAAAAGCTGAATGTTGGTCCTTCAGATTGTGATTTGGCACTTTGTAGTTTGTTCGCGAGCTCACTTTTGGCTCAGAAATCAGGATTTGACTTTTCAACTTTTCTTCAGGGGTCGAATGTTGGTTTTTGGTTTTGCTTGTTTTGTGCACATTTTCACTTTTTTCACAGTTTCATGGCACATTATACCAATGACACAACAGCTAACAGCCAGCAGCCAAAAGCCAACAACCAACAATCCACATACAAAATTAAACAATTACTGCCGCCATCAACCAACAACCGAAAAACGACAACCAAGAACCAACAACCGAAAACCGACAAACAACAACCAAGAACCAACAACCGAAAACCGACAAACAACAACCGACAACAGACTACCAACAAACAACAACCAACAACCGACAACCAACAACCTATATCCAGCAATCGCCAATCACACCCAACAACCAACAACCGACAATGAACAAGAACTACCAACGACCGATAACCAACAACAAGCAACCAATATCCAACAGCCAAGAATCAACAACCTAAAACCGACAACAAAGAACCAACAACCGAAAACCGACAAACAACAACCGGCAAATAACAACCAACAACCAATAACCAATAGCCAACAAACGACAACCAACAACCAACAACCCACAAGCAACAACAGCCAACAATAGCCAACAGCCAATAGCCAACAGCCAACATCCATCAGCCAACAACCAACAACCAATATCCAACAACCGACAACAAACAATCGACAACCAACAAACGACAACCTATAAGCAGCAATCAATATCCAGAATGAAACAACCACTGCCAACAACCGAAAACTAACAATCGACAACCGACAACCAATAACTAATAACCAACAAACGACAACCAACAACCGACAACCAACAACAACCAACAACCATCAACCAACAACAGTCAACAGCCAGCAGCCAGCAGCCAACCGGCAACCAACAATCGACAACCGACAAACAACAAACGACAACCGACAACAGTTACTACTACTACCAGTTACCACATCCACAACTAGTTCTACTACTGCTGCTGCTGCTGGGGCTACGACGACGACAACCACTACTGCAGCTACGACTGCTACTACTATTATCTACTAAAGCAGCAGCACCTATTATCACCTACTACCACTACAACGGCTAAAGCAGCAGCAACTCCTATAACAACTACTACCACCACAACGACGGAAGCAGCAGAAACTACCACCAACTACTACCACTACAACCACTACAATGACTATAGCAGCAGCAGCAACTACTATCACTACAGCGACTAAAGCGGCAAACTAATAACGACAACAAAATAAAATATTTAATTAAAATATTAAACTGGGACACTCACGACTGTACCCCGCTTGCGGTAACTCCGCTAGCGGGATCGGAAGTCAGGTCTCAAAACTCGCCCTAAACTTATCCTTAAATACCCCTAAGACTATGTATATAGTAAGTGATAAATATTAACTCCCCCATTCGGTAGCTTAGGAATACTCTTGTATTGAAGTTACTACTCGCAGCCTGGTATAACTTCAACACAAGGAAGAGGTGAATCTCTGTGCACCACCCTGTGCTCGCACACCTTCTCGGCGTGACATAATAACAATGTCATGATTAATGGGTAATCTACTCTATTAGATGCATTAAAAACAGCAACAACTTAGCTAGTATATTTATTTAGGCAGCAAACAAATACATTAAGATTCACTGACACGATGCAAATACATTCGACATAAGTCAATAAATATGCAAATGAATTCACAGCAAGAGATAAGCGACATTCCCATTGTAATACCCAAAATTCCTCCCAAATGACTCAACGATTTCACAAGCTAAAAATATCGTTTATACACTATTAAAAAGTATGAACGCATTACTTGAAACAAAAAATATGAGATTTTCATCGAATATATAATACGAATCTAAGATTTACTTAAGCTATGACGCACGCGTTACTTTAAGCTGACAGTTACAATTAGCTTTAAAATTTAAATCAAGGACTGATAAGCAATTCTGAATACGTTACACTTCATCTCTTATAACTTGGTCAAAATTTGGAGGAGAGGTTTCTCCTGCTAAGTTGTAATGATCCACCCTTTTAGTGCACCAAAAATACCCTAAAATTTGCAAACCTTTTAAAAAATGCTAATTTGTCCAGTTTGCTCAGATTTTATGGAACCCTCCCTGATTCGCCATTGTGGTGTGGGTCCCCCCATACCCCCTTTCCAAATAAATTTTAAAAATGATATTATGACCATACGCGGGCAGGTAGAAAACTCTGGGGGTGGGGAGGTAAGCCACGGGGGGGGGGGGTGCGGAGCAACTTTTCCGACCGTTTTTGCTTCGTGAGCCACCAGTATCACTTCAGATTTTGCCGTCGTGAGCTGCCTTTGATACAGTTTGGGTGAGGGGGGATGGACCTGTTTAGAGGATGTGTGTTCAGTAAAAAAACTAAAACTCATTCTATATATGTACTCAAAGTGAACTTACCGGCAACCTTGGAATTTCTCGCATGTTAACTTTAAGCAGTTGATTCAAATATATACCCACGTAAGCGTTATTTTGTCTGAAATGGATAGTGTGGTATAATTTGCGACTTATTAAAAATATTTTAGTATAAAATAGTTAAGTTAGAATAATAATCTGATCCTATAAAATGTTCTTTGAAGCGCAACACAGTTAGTATAAGAACAACAACAGTAACAAAAAACCAGTAAGCTTTCGTTTTAGCGACTAAAGGTTTTAGTGTCAACGACTTCAGGTACTAAAACCATTAAAACTGAAATACACATGTTATGTAGCGATAGTAAGCATTCATTTAGATACTTAAACTGAACATTTTAGGTTTGAATTTCTGGTTTATACATATGTTCAGACCTGAATTTGTCCCAACAAGTTGTATTCCGATAAGCACAGAGTGATTTGTGAAGCTAAAATAATTATTAATATTGAATATTAATTACTTCATAAATACTGTATTTACTACAGATAATAAGTGATAGTGTATAGAAGTTGTAACTATTAACTAAACGGCACAGCCAACTTAAATGATGTTACCTTTAAAAGATGGGATTTATATTCTACATAAGTTATAGCAGAAGCAAAATTTTCATTTCTTCAAAACAGCCTAACACTGTCATTGAAAACCGATATAAGCTAAAAAATAAGTTATAACTTTGCGTTAACTTAATGCTCATGTTGGAAATTTTTACAACATATTGCCAATATGTTAGATAATGTGTGTGCAAACTTTTGTTACATTTGCTTGATGCAGACAAAAGTCTAGCTAAGTCAAAGTCATTCATTAGTTCCAAATATTAGTAAATATTAGTGGTTTTAAGAAATTCACTAATATTTGCAACTAATGAATGACTTCAAGCTAGCTATAGTTTTCACTGGATAACTTGACTATCATGAGATTTGAACCACACGTGGTGTAACATATTGGCTGCCTGTCATGAAAATATCTAGCAGAAATATTATGTAAAGGTCAAGTTATACTCGATTTGCGATGTTGCACCAGTGTTACATTGTTGATCGTGATTCATTGTTTATAAAGCTGGGCCCCAGAAGCGAAACCGACTAATTGGGTGTTGAAAAGAAGAATTACTATTTCGTGACCATTCAGACGGGGGCTTCTAATTCAAGACAAAGGCTTATTCGTGGAAATACGGTACCTATATAACTTATCTTCTATATTGCACAAAGTTTGTACTGTGTCTCAACTTTGATGGACACAACTTCAATCTGATCCATCAAATTTCATTTATAAATTGGCCATAGTGAAAGTTCCAAAGCAATAGGAAATACATTTTTACCATAGCGTGTTTAGCGGGCCAAAGTGCTTTTGTGATTGTAATTGTCCACGGCTCTTGCCTGAAAATTAATTTAGCGTTTTATTAGAAAAAATCAATGCTCATGCAAGACAAGTATTGAGAAATATGATATTAGGTACAATAAATAATAACAGAGCATAAAGCAATATCAAATTAAGAACGCTGTTTACAATATTGTAAGGGCCGGTTCACACTGACGTACTTTTTCCTGTTTACTTTTTACTTTTGGCCTTAAGTACATAAAAGTAGAAACGCGTTCTACTTTTTACTTTTTGCTTTTGCAATCTAGCCGATCAAAATGCTTTAACAAAATCTCCGCCTATTGAGCTTCACTTTATTGGTTAGATTTGCTTTTTGACATACAACTGTTGAATAGAAAGAGGAGGCCCCAATTTGGAAAGAATGAAAGAAATGGGGGCGCCGGGAATCGAACCCGGGCCGCCTGCTTCGAAGTCAAGCATGCTAACCACTACACCACAACCCCCGAGTCTCATGGGCCCTAATTCTCATTTACAACACAACGGCGCTAATGCCAGCCAATTGAATGCTACATGCCGAAAGTGAAAACAAGTTGGCCCCAAAAGGGGGGAGGTTCCTTTGTTGATTGTATAATCCATATGTTTCACCCTTACAATTTCGCCAATTCAGCTTCGCCTTAAGTTGGGCATTGCCATGCATATAAACTAATAATACACAAAAAATAAGTTAAGCAGCTACAATTGCTTGATTTAGCTTCAGTGCTTAAATACATACTGATTTAAAACTTGTAACAGTTACCAGAACTATTTGTTATTTTAGTACACTGTGCCCTTTATTGACAGAAAGTTCAGTTCAGAATAGATTGTGCAGACAGCGGTGAATAACAAAAATTTAAAAAAAAACAACTGTGGGGTTCGATCCCACATAAGAAACATTCCTGTACAATGTATACTATCGGTTTGACCACTCGACCACGCTGCTTTAATTTGTCTTGTTGTCTAGTTGTTATTACTCTGGAAGCAACTGACGAATATGCTAGGAGAGCTTTATAAAAATTTAAAATTATAAGTTTTTTTATAATAAACCTATATCTTGGTTCTCTAAAAAAGTGTTATTTACCATTATTTGATTTAAAAGTATGAAAAACGCCTTTTTGAAAAAAAGAACGGTCAGCTCCCATACTGACTTGACGTGTTAATCATATGCGCACAACAGCATGCAGCTGCTACTTTTACACTTTACAGAGTTGGTTTCAAAACAATAATTCCTTCTCTAGAAGGAACGAAAACTGCCAACAGTGCGTGAAGGCTTTTGCAAAAGTAAAAAATATAAAGTAAAAAGTATAAAGTAAAAAGGAAAAAGTAAGTCTGTGTGAACCGGGCGTTAGTTTGTAGATTTTGGCATATTTTTGTCTCAAAAAAACAAAGTCATATGATCATATGTAACTGCTTGTACTTGTTGAACTATCACTACTGTGACTTACAAAAATAACAATCCTTCACATTTCGTCTATTTTTTGTTTTAGTGATAATTTTAGAAATAGTGAAAATTTTGATACTTTTCGATTATAATCCGTATACACTGGCCTGCGAAATATGCAAATATAATCTGACAATCGACATAATTTTTCAAAACCCACCAGCATGGATCGTTGCAAATCGTTTTATCAGTACTGTTCACAGCTGCAATGATTTTCAGCACACATCTTACTGAAATGTAAATTATACGCAACTGATATTTAAACAACCAATCAAATTTTTAGACAAACGCAAATGTAGACAAACCCAAACTAAACCACTGAACCAACATTTACAGGATTTACATAATTTAGGCATTAGACCAATCAAATCGCAGCAGCTTTTTAGCTCCGCCTAGAATCCTGCAAGAATAATCTTAGTCGTGTTTTATGTATACGTAAAAGATTACAATAACCTGGGTGTAGGTAGACTGCTACGATTTAATTGGCAGCTACATAGCTGTAATAAAAGGTGCTTTCGGACCACTAATGTGCAACGTATGTTTCTCACGCTTAACATGATTATCAAAAGATTGTCATACTCTTCCCATTATGTACTCTTGACAAAGCAAAACTATGGTTACTGCTTACTGAAACCGTCCACTCTTCCACAATGACGATAGAACGTTTGCCACAGATCCACTTGAACTGAACCTACCCATAAAGTATCTGGTTTTGTTCACCAGCGCTAAACTTTTTGATCTGCTAGGCCAATACTGAGTTGTCATTAATCGTCCTAAGTACAAACAGGCCTTTTATAGTGTACTTCATTTTTGTACTGTTGTTTAGCTTACTTTCTGCTGCAGTTGTGCAGATGGCATCGTTTTCGTTGTGTGCCAAATTAGCATACGCACATTTGCATTGTTCCAAAATGCGCTTTTGATTTACACTGTGTAGGCAACCCTGAAAATTTAGGGAGACGTTATTTCTGTGTTAAAAGGGTTTTTTTTAATTTTTTCAAAATATGATAATTCGACTGTCATTACTGAAAAAAACGTAGACACTATTCACAAATTTGGATTGCACAAAGGTGGTCTAACTGAACCACTGATTTTACGTGCGCTTTGTATGTTATAAACGACGTAATTTTATTACAAGAACAAGCTCGTTTGCTGAGTAAGAAGTTGCTTCCTACTTTGTGGCGCCAGAGTGTCAATATTCTACAGGAAATATTAAACACGGCCGTAACCGTTCAACACTACGAATTCCAACATCACCGCCGTTACAGATTCTGTAGCTGCTGAGCCATAAGTGAAAAGTCAGT
>JASANF010012008.1:0-22478 GCA_030248245.1 Trissonchulus sp. WLG1_4 | reverse complement strand
ATAGGCATAGCGCTCCTTGCTGAAAAAGCGGTTACTACTGACTGAATGGTTCAACTCAAACAAAGGCTCAGAACACAAAAAGTGAAACTAGATTGGTAAGGTTTGTGGTAAGATCCGAATTTGGGTGTATTCAGAAAAAGTAATTAAATTTCATCTTATCAATAGCTTGTGCGAAAAGCGGCCAAATTTGTCAATTTCTCGTCACTTGAGGAAAACAAACTTACTTTCATTTCTGAAACGAATACAAAACTGCTACTAGCGAAAATTTGATTTCAACCATAAATTCGAACTTACTCTTTCAACAGACCTCAAACTAGAGTAAAGTGGAATAGGTATATGTTGAAAACTTTGTGACAGATTCCACAATAGTACGCGCCGTGTTTAGCACAGTAATACCAAGAGTACATAATAGCGTCTCACTCTATATAGAAGAAGAGTGAGACACTCTCCAGCCTGCATGTGTTCTAGCAAAGGCAGATGCGCTGGTCGTTTTCAGGCTACATGTTGACATTTTGTGCAACATGTGGCTGGCCAATCAGAAGCGAGCTCCCTAAAGGTCCAAAATATCCCTAAAGGTATTTGCATACCTTTTTTACTGTTTTTGCAAGCAGACTAGAAAAAATAATGAGTTATCAAGCTTTTATCCCTATCTTAATGATTATCAACGCATCATCGGTTTTATACTAAAGTTTGTTATGCAGAGAATCTACGCGCTGATTGGCCAGCCACATGTTGCACAGAATGTCAACATGTAGCCTGAAAACGACCAGCGCATCTGCCTGTGCTAGAGCACAGGCAGGCTGGAGAGTGTCTTAATCTTCTTCTATATAGAGTGAGACGCTATTATGTACTCTTGGTAGTACGATAATTCTGCGTGTGCACATGAAACTGGTGTTTATCTTCTAATTTCCGAAAAAATGACTTTTTTTCGGCCTGGAGGCAGAAATTTGGAACAACTTCGTAGCACCAAAAGTACATACTTGTTGATACGAGCCACATGACTGTGCAAAGTGTGGGGCATCAGTCGTAAAACATGCATATTAGTTTTTTGTGTTTCAATATCAATCAGTCAAAAAGTTTGTTGGAATGGGTGTGGTAAGTATGTACTAAGTATACTTTGTAACTCGATTCAGTTCTACAGTAAAGTGCAATAACCCTCCTTATACTGCACGCAGCAGCGTGCAGTCTACTTATACTGCACGCTATACTGGAATCGACTTACAAGTCACTTATAGCACTGGTGGTTGTGCTAAAAGTAATTGATACGCATGTGTGAAACCCTAGTGCAGGTGAACTCGTGCGCTTCGCGCACTCGTGCTACTGCACTCGGAGTTTCACAGAAACATGCGTATAAATCACTTATAGCACGCCAACCAGTGCTATAACCCATACTTGTAACTCGATTCAGTGTAACAGTAAAGTACAATAACCCGACTAATACTGCACGCAGCAGCTTGCAGTCTACTTATACTGCACGCTATACTCGAATCTATTTACAAGTCACTTATAGCACTGGTGGTTGTGCTAAAAGTAATTGATACGCATGTGTGAAACAATCGTGCAGGAGCACGAGTGCGCGAACATTTGGCCGGTGTGCAATGGTTATACCAAACGCCAATGGCCGCCTAACTAGAAAAAAACCTGTTTTGAAAAAACAGTGCAATAACTAGGCTAACGTCAATAACTAAGTGCACACTAGATTCACAGCCTGCATTAGTTATTGCACTGCTGTAGGCGTGCATCTCAGTTAATTGACTTATCGCGGTGTATATTTCGAAACAGATATAACATAAGTGCTAGCACTTTGTGGTGTGCACTTAGCAACTATTCACACTAACACGCACTCGTTCACGCACTTGGCGCTTCACGTTACAGTGCGTATGAAATCACTGAGTGCACGCTACATCGTGCTATAACTTACCCTTGTAGCATGGTTAAGCGTACTATCATACTCTGCCTCATTTGTTATTTTTGTGCAATAGATACATACAGTTTAGCTTCAGCACTATGATTTTCCCTATTTACGCATTTTTCTTGATTGGACTGTCACGGATAAAAGTGTCCCCCAAAAAATTTGTCCCCCCTGACACTTTTACCTGGATAAAAGTGTCCCCTTTTGGATAATTGTGTCCCTCCTCCCGGAAACTTTTATCTGCCCTCCGGACACTTTTATCTGGATAAAAGTGTCTCCCCACTAAAATTGCCACTGATGGTTCAGAACTACTTTTGGTTTGACTTCTGGTTCAGGTTTAGCTTCTTCCGCTTATTAATGTTCAACTTTCGCTTGTTATGTGTGCATCCTGAACCTGAACCAGAAGTTTTACCGGAACTAAAAGTTGAACTTAAACCTGAACCAGAAGTTAGAACCTGAACCAGAAGTCGAAGCTGAAGCAGAAGTCGAACCAGAAGCTGAACCTGAAGCATCAATGGCAATTTTAGTGAGGGAACACTTTTATGCAGATAAACGTGTCCGGGAGGGGGACACATTTATCCAAAGGGGGACACTTTTATCCAGATAAAAGTGTCCGGGGGACACATTTATCCTGAGAAAAGTGTCCGGAGGACACATTTATTCAAATAAAAGTGTCCGGGGGGCCACTTGGGACATGTTTATCTAGTTTAAAGTGTCCGGGGGGGACAAAATTATGGGGGACACTTTTATCCGTGACAGGACAACTTTTAGTCAACTGAGTGTGAGCAGTGGTCAGTAGGTCAGATGATTTGATTAACATAGGCGTTGGTTCGATTCCCGGGTTTCTTAGGTTTTAAGTTTAGCCAGCCGTACAAGTGCCGTGCAGTACAAGACGCTTGTGCATGCACAAAAACATATACAGTGCAATTGTAGCATTTGGTAAGAGTACGACACTATACAGATATTGAGATTGGAGATGTAAGGCCCCTTAGGCCGGTTGCCTTACCCAGCCCGCATTCTTGCATTGCTGGGCACTGACAGTCGGCGCGTGACAACAGATGCGCACGCACATGCGCGTGTGCATGCGTATATACGCAGGCTGCCGAGATCTGTGAATATGCAAATTAGGTAAAATATTGCACAACCGCTCAATCTATTTTCTTTCTATTGTGTAATGTCGTCGGTTCTGCCAATTCAGTCTCGATGTGACATGGGCGTGAGTAGGTCGGGTTCGTAGAGGCTTTTAGGCATTTTTGTGATTGTTTACAGCGGGGTTTTTACCCAAATTAGGGTGTTTCGGGAGGGGTGTGAGTTGATATTGGTACTTTTTGGTTGTTTTCCTGTGTTTTGGCAGTGGTTTTTGCCAGTTTTTGTTGCAGTTTTTGTACTGTTATTTTGTATTAAACCTTTGTAATTTCAGGTTTGCGACTTGTAATGACCAGCTTTGTTGGGTGTGTATGTGAGCGAGGTGCTGTTTTTGGGTCCTAGAGTGGTGTGTAGAGCATCAGTTGACCCGTACGCGGTTTTGTAGGACGAGTTTTAGTCGGATTTTGTGGAGCATCTTGCAGCCCGGACGAGCCATAGGGTCCGGTTGGCTGACGTGCCTTAGCTACCTTAGGCTCAATTAGGCGGTTTTTCTCGTCGGCCAAGCCACCGTAAGGACGCGGGCTGAAAGAGACGCTCAAAGTGGTAGCAGAGCGTGGTTTGAAAATTCGTCCGTTTGACCGCTAATACGTACCGCCGAACTACTGGAACGCTGTGTCACTCAAAATTACAAGTAGTTTTATTCGTCTTCTGCCAAAACAATGGAACACCAAGGGATGTTAACTCGCCGCCGAAGGCTTCAACTAGGTTACCGCTTTTGTCACTGCCGGTTGGGTGTCCAAAGGACCTTAGAAATTCCGTGGTGCCTGAGTCCCGGATGGATCTCGCTCAAGGACTCACGCAGAGCACGACAGGTCCAAGACCCGCTAGTCCGCTGAATGACAATGGCCCTTTAGACTCCAATACGACTGCCGAGTCTGCGGCCACGATGAATTTCGGGTCTGATAGTCCGAAGACGCGTCCGTTGGTAATGACTGCTGAGGAGAAAACCCCTGTATCTGGGGTACGGGTCAACGACGGTAGAGTGTCTGATAGGTCGTAGCCAATCTGTCAGCTATCTCACCTTTAGGTAACGTTCGTAATGAAGTTGCTACGAGTATGGCAGATTGGTTTTATACAGGTCCAGCGCACTACTCTACCCCTCGCGGTGATGGGAGTGACCTCTAGAACTGTCAAAGGGTAGTTCCTACAGAGACGGGTCGGCTCCGGTTAGCATTCTTATCGACCCAGAGCTTGAGACGACAAACGCAGAAGCTGGAAAGTCCGGCAAGATTGAAGTTCCCAAAAACTTGACTTGCATGGCAGATTTTCGCAATGATGGCCCAAGAGACGCAGTAGGGAAGGGAACTGGTATTGATGTTGAGTCGATTAGTTTTTCGATCACGGAAGCAATCATGCAGGTGGCGCTCATCCAACTAAGCGATTGGCAACGTCCGATGGTGGCGGTTATGCCAGGTGACGTTGACGGCGCACATGCTTCAAGTGGAGTAACACAACCAGACGTTGATGCTCACCGAACAGCCGCTGGCTGTGCACCCGGAGTTGCGCTGGCAGCGCAATACGAGACCAGTGTACTCACTACTACGACTACTCAAATTTCAGCACCGAGTACCTTTTATACCTCTGTACTGGGGGCTCGAAGGCTGATTTCGCATCCTTGGGTACCAACTACCTCATTCCCTGCAAGTCGCGGCCAACATTGGCTTGGCATGGTCCAAGCACTCGAGGGAGCAACGGGCGGCAGGAATTTGAGGGAAATGGAGCGTATGACCGCCTCGGACCAGGTATAAGCAGTACTAGAGATAACTATGAAGCAATGTCTCGTGCAATTCGACTAATGCGTGACATATGCTGCCCGAACTTTTCCCGTGCACAAATGTGGCGTCATCCTTTGTTTTTCGATATTCTAAAGGATGAGCACTTGCGTAACTGCCACGCCAGAGATGACATAATTGTACGAGAGTGTTGCGTAATTCGTTCTGAGTTTGACCGGCGGCAAGCCGCTGAGGTCAACAATCGGGACACGGAAGCAAATGGTTCGGGATTGAATGGCCAAAATGCCAGGGGCCAGCAGAACTTGGCCATGCTCGGCCCAAACGCCAATGAGCTGAGCAGGAGACCGGTCCAGATTGTGTCACCAGAAGAGCCATCGGACCGACCCCAAGCCAACTTGCACCCAAATGTTGGTCTTCAGCTTGAAATGGATATGGCACGTGATCGGGAAAAGGGCGGCATAGAACTGGAAATTGCCAAAAAACGCACCAAACGCGAAAACCAAGGCCAGCAGGGTGATTCAAAAGTAGTCCAAAGGCCCTGTGAACCCCAAATAAGTGACCTAGAGGATATGATCGTGGTTGACGAGGCTTCGGACGAGCCACCGGAGCGGTCAGAAGGCGAGCTTAGCGATTTGTCAGATAAAACTGACAGACCGCATGGTCCGGCAAAAAGGCCGTTGCCTCCCGGTCTTGCTCCTGACCGCACCAAGGTCATCTGTTGGTGGCGTCCTCAGCTTCGAGAGCCTGACTTGGTCAAGTTTCCACCACGCTTGGGGCGAATGCCGACCTTGTGTTGCAAATCGCGGGATTGTCCCCTTGAGGAAGGCGCCCGTGGCGTGTATGGACACGCAGCGTTGCAAATCCTTGGCCGTATTGGCAAGTCGATCGTCAGAATTTTTGGAGCCGCCCTGAACTATCGAAAGAAGATGTCATAACGCTACTGACAGATCTGTGGACGCGAGCGTGTGAGAACCACAAGATCGCTACGCAAGAAATTCGTCGATTGACGGCCTCAGCTAAGAAGAGCGTCATGTGGACGCAATCGCAGTTTGAGTTGCAGTTCGAAGCAGTGGCCGATCGGACCGACGACGCGGTCCAAGTGACGCTCACAATCACGCCACCAGCTAATTGCGAGTCCAATGAAGAGGAACGCTGCACCATTGAAGTGATTGGGTCTGGACCGACGCAATGGCAAGCTCTTCGAACGGCGGTGTATCTGGCTTGCCTGAGTGTTCGCTCCACAATCCGGCATACGACGGCAGTGCTTACCGAGCAGCCGAGCCAATTATTGAATTCGATGGTGGGCATCCAATGACTGGCATCTTCGCCGCGACGCGTCGCCCCAACATTCACCCATTTCGCAGTCCATCGCAGTTGTCAAATTTTGCGCGTACGCCGTTTGTATATGTAGAAATACTCGTCCGTCGAGCAGGCATATCAGTATTTGCGATCCCGCCTGCTCGGGGAAGAATTTACGGCTGCGATTGTCCTGCAGCTTCAGAACGCGTTCGAAATTAAGCGAATGGGTCGCCGAGCTTTTCCCTACAACTCCGTGGATTGGTATCCCAGTCAAGCGATCCAGCTCATATTGGACCTCATGACTGAAAAGTTCACGCAAATCGCGGGGTCAGCGGCAGGGGGGCCCTCCTTAAGCCTAACTGTAGAATTTGATGCTTCCCGGTCACAACCAACAGAATTTATTTTTCCGAACTGTATTGATTTTGTCATCAAGAAGACTTTCTTTTGCCTGATGAGGAACATTTTAGGCATTTAATTTTGTGGCTGTTATTGCTTATGGTTAGTTGTTAACTTTTTCTTAAATTGTTATGGTATTAGTTATTTTTTTGTTCGTTGCATATAGCCGGGACGCTATTACGTTAGCATTGGTGAAGTTTGTTCTTGTATCATTGTCATACTGGGTACTTGTATTGTTGTCATACGTATTTTTGTCTTGAGTTTTTTTGTATTTCGTGACTTTAGTAACCGATATACGGGGTTATAGTCAATTTAGATAACAAGATTCAGCGGTTATGCAATGCAATCGGTTTTTTGCTAACATTCTGTTGTAACCTAAAAATGCCCTTCTGGGACCACAAGATTGGTCCATACTCGAGGACGAGCACTAACTTTAAGGGCCGGGCGGTTGTAAGGCCCCTTAGGCCGGTTGCCTTACCCAGCCCGCATTCTTGCATTGCTGGGCACTGACAGTCGGTGCGTGACAACAGATGCGCACGCACATGCGAGTGTGCATGCGTATATACGCAGGCTGCCGAGATCTGTGAATATGCAAATTAGGTAAAATATTGCACAATCGCTCAATTTATTTTCTTTCTATTGTGTAATGTCGTCGGGTCTGCCAGATGTGACATAGGCGTGTGTAGGTCGGGTTTGTAGAGACTGTTAGGCATTTTTGTGATTGTTTACAGCGGGGTTTTTACCCAAATTAGGGTGTTTCGGGAGGGGTGTGAGTTGATATTGGTACTTTTTGGTTGTTTTCCTGTGTTTTGGCAGTGGTTTTTGCCAGTTTTTGTTGCAGTTTTTGAAACCTTTGTAATTTCAGGTTTGCGACTTGTAATGACCAGCTTTGTTGGGTGTGTATGTGAGCGAGGTGCTGTTTCCGGGTCCTAGAGTGGTGTGTAGAGCATCAGTTGACCCGTACGCGGTTTTGTAGGACGAGTTTTAGTCGGATTTTGCAGCCCGGACGAGCCATAGGGTCCGGTTGGCTGACGTGCCTTCCTTAGCTACCTAGGCTTAACTAGGCGGTTTTTCTCGTCGGCCATGCCCCCGTAAGGACTCGGGCTGAAAGAGACGCTCAGAGGCACAGATACTGAGATGTTGTGTGAGACTAGGTCCTTTTTTTAGCCAAGTTTGCCAAGCATGCAAAAATGAAGTCAAGAAAGGACTCATCCTTTTAAACTTCTTGAGTTACTCGCGATTAATTTTTTGTTATTCTTCACGTTACTGCTTTAAATGTTAGTGCATTTGTGGAGAAATTGCTGCAAAAAATATTTCCAAATTGTCTAATGATTATAACAAGCTTTCTAAAAAGTCGAAATTCACGGCTAATCTGAGAACGGAAGGAGCTACTCAGCAAAACATAACATTTCAGTTGATTGACTTTCATAAGGTTCAAATGAGAAAGTTTCAAAACCTTGTCAAAAACTTATTTTTCCAACCTTGCCCTGAGAATTAGCCAACTATAATTTGGTCTCAGTTTTTGCTTTTGAAAAGTGACTTTGCAGCTTTAATGTCCACTAACTAATCAAAAATTAAAACTGATTAAAATTTTCCCGTTGAAAAGTAAAACCCTTTTTGGTGAAATTTCAAAATATCCAAAAAGCAAAAAGCCCATGAGACCTAGTCTGGGTAATTTTTTCACTGAGTGAAATTAATACATGTACGTATTATACCTATATATAAATGAGGGCACATTTGCATCTTATCCAGACCTATGTCTACGGTATGTCAAATTCAGTCAGTAGTTCTCTTATCAGTAAATATTATTAGTAACCTAAAAAAGATTAAGTAATATATACAACTAATGAATGAGTTTAAACTAGCTGAGTTCTGACAGGATAAGGCAACGTTCATAAACTTAGCTCACTTTGCGTACTTTGGCAACCTGTCGCGAAACACCGGCAAAAAAATTGTGAAAGCACTTAAAAGCCAACTAAACAAACACTTAAGGGTTAAACACAAACTTAAACACAAACATTGCAGGTACGTCATTGAGGTACAACTTGGCTGTGACACTTTGGCCCACAAAATCGGCACCAAAAACATAAAAACAAAAATAGCATGACCGGAATGACTTGAAAGGCTTATCTAACACGTCATAAGGTCATATTAAGAAACTGTTTGTCATACTTCAAATATTGATACATAAATACGTAGAAATGGCGCTTTGTTATTTTTTCGAGTCAGTAAAAAAGTTATAGCTACGTCCTTGACATACAAATGAGTCAATATTTACTGGTTTTCATATGCTTCACAACAATTACGGTAGCTTACCATTACGCGTAAAATACACTACTCCTGGCTACTGAATTTGTTTGCCACATATTGATTGATTAATACAGCTTGATATTGTTGTACATTGATTATATGAAAAGGAGCATTAGGTAACTCGAAGAAAATTTTTCAATCATCAATCACAGTGAATAGCCCTAATTAATTTTGAACTGTTCATTGGTTAGAAGGAAATGAAACTTTAAATTTTTAATTCTCAAATCTGAAAAAACATAGAGACGGGAATCAATTAGTAATCAATTAATTATATATTAAATAGTAAACTTAACCTACAACTAAGGTAACCTAAGGTTATGAATAGGTAAGCTTTTAGCTCACATGCCAACAATCTTAGACAGTTCTATTATTCTATAAGTTATACACTAACTAAATCGAAAAACAAGGTTTTCAAAAGACAAAAAAAGCCCGGTTCAAAACAAAAGCTTTTTGTTTCACTTCAGAAATTTACACATGAAATCAAATTTTGTTGGTTGTAAACCTTAGCTGACGGATTGTATACCTAACATAATCAAGTTGACATCTTACTTTTTTGCCTTTGCCTGAGCCTGGATTCACAACACAGAGAAGAACTGGAGCAAATGATAGGTAACAAAACAACTGGTATATATTCCTGCAGCCCCATCCTATTTACAGGAGTATATACGAAGAGTATAAGGTGACAGAGAATATAGTGTACTTCCATTAATGATGTTTTCTGTACAGCTTAACGTTTCTAATAGCAGTTAATGCAGAATGAGTGCAAAGAGAAAAAGGTGTCGATTTTCAGTTGTTCTGAACCGGTTACGCTTTTACTGTACACAGAGGAACAGAGATTTGATGCACTATTCTGACTACTTATATAATGACGCTTGTAACTCATAATCACGCATCTTGTAACTCATGTACTTTGTCGATGACGAGTAAAATCAAAACTAATTTAAAACTTGTTATTAGCAATGTTATTCGAAGTTATTCAATATTATTCGAAGTTGTTGAGTCGAAGTTTTGGTAGTGGTCAAAATGAGCTATTGCAAAGAAAAAAATTATGTAAATTTCGGAATACCCTAATTTCAAAGCACAGTACAAAGGCTAACCTCTGAGCAACTAGAGTCAGCTCACCAACTTTATCAAAAACAATTTTTTCAATATCACTACATAGTTTTAAGTATATAAGTATTGAAAAGTGAGTGCCAAACATTACTGTGTCTTGCTATGAACGTCACTGCATAGCAAGGGTAGTAAATAAGATACATAGAACGAAAGTTGTTTCGCAGATAAAGCCGTGAAAAAACCTGAAATTACTGTAGAACACCGAGATATTTGTTCTTTCTAAATAAGAAATCCGACAAAATTTGACCAATTACTCGGCAAGAGAAAATTATTTTCACAGAATTACGAAACATGTTTTTCAGTGATTTGTGCGAAAGCTTCGTCAGACGTTAGGATAGGACAAGTTTCCTAAAAAGTGAATGGTAATCTATAAAAAGCATTTGTCATTGTCAAAAAGTAAATTACATACTTTTCCCATCTGAACTTAAATACAATAGTATTAAAGTTTTAAACACAGGAAATGGGCATAAATCAAAAAATATTTATTAAGCACCCGTCAGTTTTTCATAGTTTGTGTTTTTTGTTTGTGTGTCTGGTTAAAAGTCAAAATTGTTACATTATAGCTTGAAAAAAGTAATAATTATAAAACTTACATGCATTAGATTAATTACCGTACAAATTAAGCTCGGTTCATACTTGTCCTCAAGGAGACAAGGATAAGGACACATTTCAGTCAATTGTTGAAGGAATTGACAAAAAAGTGTTTCAGCTAATCTTTCGCATACAATCTAGATGTAACCCAGCGTTCGTCATTTTAGTTTGCCATCTTAAAAAGGCTTAGGGGCAAAATAATGGAAACACGGAAAGACAAGAAGAGCCCTGCCTAATACTAAGAACAATATGTATATTGCATAATGATGAGCGCACTAACTTATAGTGAACTAAAGAAAAAAAATCACAATGCCTGCACTAATGCAAAACTGCATTATCACGTTTCCAACTACCAAGATTTTTATATATACTAAAGCTATTTCTTTATAAAAACGACTGTTCTTGTTTGAAATATTAATGCTAAGGGATTACACTCAATAAAACTAAACGAGCTTATGGCATGCGTAGGCATAAAACATACAAAAAATACTATAAATATATATCTTGAACAAAATGCACAATTTCGCTAAAAAAGTAGCTCAAGAATACGCGTTTTAAGTCACTCCAAACCTAATTAAGTGAAAGAAAACATGTGGATGCAGATGCGTATGAACCGAGCTTATAGAGGGTAAAATTATAATAATAATTAACTGCTGAAATGCAATACACTTTTAAAAAAGGCTTTTAAACGAACGAAAATAAATTATTAAAGCAGATTGTGTAATAATTTTCTTTTTATGTACGCGCTTGTAAGTTTTAGACCCGTAAGATCAAAAGGCAGCCGCGCCAGAGTAAACGGAACTAACCGATCAGAAGGTCTAGACCACAGGGCAGAGAAATATGATACAATGATGAATATTGTTCTCAAATTTAGGTACTTCATCAAGCGAACCCTTCATCAACATATCGCAATAGTCTATGCGATATCTACAATGGATAATTATGTCTCAAAGATGATGAAAGAAATAGTATAAAAATATGTTTTATTTTACATAATATTATATTTACATTGAAAAAGTAAGGTTATTGGTGTGCTCAGGATATTATTTGACAAGGCCAATTTATATTTTGTGAATCAGGAAAACATTTGGAACTTTGCGTTTTTGGATTTGTAAATTTTGCCGCATTTCCGGTCGTATTTCAGTCATGTTTAACAACCTCGTTTTGATCATATTTGCTATAAAACAGACAAAATTGTTGGTCATTAATTTAAAGCAAGATTTTTCTCCAGTGATAATAAAAGCTAACTGAACTTTATTAGTTTAACATTGTTTATGTTACTGAGGTTTATAAGTAGTTTGTTTTAAGTAGTTTTAAAAGAAAGTGCATAGAAAGGTTGTTGTCGAGGGTTATAAAGCTGAAAAGCAAAAAACCGGCAAGACTGCAAAGCCAAATTCAAATGTGGTTGACACGCAAATTTTCCAACGAATATTGTCATTAAACATTTTAACTTCGCAAAGCAGAACCACTTGTGAAAAAGGTTTTGTTTGCTTTACAGACTTGTTAGCTTCTTAGAAGAATAAAATGAACACTTTTGGGGCTAGAAAGATAACGAATTTTGCCGAAATTATTTCAAACCTCAGTTTCAGCTGGGGTCGCACTTACATAAACGTGGTGTAAAATTCTGTAGCTTTTTTGCCTGAAAATAGGCTCCAGTATATACAAGAAAAAACTTTTGAGAACCTTAACAGTGGTGCTAAGTTTTCTGAGGCAAGAAGGATTGTGCTTTGCCTATGCTTGCGTCTTAAACAGTAGAAATGAAAAGGGTATACATCCTCACACATATGCAGGCTAACGTTCTCTCCTAATCAGACAAGACACCTGCCTAGATAGTTTCGTTGAATTGGAAAATTTTTCAGAAACTGATTACTCGAATTAGTATAGAAAAATTTAGTTAGGAAAATGACTTAAATAAAAATACTACTGAAGCTCTGAAGACAAAAACACCAGCCTCAAATAATAGATGGTTGGACTTGAAAACCAGCTTTGTGCCAAACATTATAATTTATTTTAAAATTTAACTGAAAAATTCAAACGTACGTAATCCAAAGTTGAGCAAGCAGCTCAGCACAGCCAGTCATAAAACTTTCACAGCTCCTAAATTCACAAGGTTGTCTGCCGTGTCAAAAAAACATTTAAAAACACATAAAAACCCATAAGATCCGCAATATGCTATGCTATGAATGGTGAAGTATTACAGTGAGAAAGACTCACAACTGTACAGAATAAACAGATAAGTGCCCTAAATGAAGCTGAAGGCATTCTAGTGAGATTTACAGTATATTCGGCTAAGTAACATTTGGCTGAATTACAACAGTTAAATTTATTCTTCGCGTTTTCTCGGTGAGACTCATATCACCCTGTCTTCTGTTTCTTTAGTCTGACCTAATATTACCGACCTAATTAATAATAGTCATCGAGGAATGAAATAGCAACTTACATGCGTATTTTGCTACGGTCTGTCGTAGAGGATGAGAGTTAGCAGACAACTAAGGGATATTCAAAAATAGCCTATTTTCCTAGAGTATTAAATGTAGGGTTTTTTTTGTGGGTGGGCCGGTGTGCGTTTGCGTGTCTGTTTCGTTCCTCTCTGTCCCTTTTTTTCTTTCTTTTCTGTTTGTTGATAATTGTGTGATCACATATTTTATCTAAATCGCATTACAAATGCTTCTTTGTTGTCCATTCGGCATCCAGCTCAAAAGATACGTAGAGTTCAAACTGTTTTTTCAGTGAAAGAACTATGGTAGTTTCTTTTCTCCTTTTCCTCCTTTTCATTTCATCGACGAATATGGGGACGAATTCAGAAAACAAAATACTAAAATAGAACTGAAGAAATAAAATAATCTTGCATTACAGCAATTAATAATTGAATTTGTCTAGTCACGCTTCACGCTTTGCCTGTTAAATATACATTAATCTAGTAATTATTAATATACCTACAATATGGTTCAATATACATATATGAAGAATACTTATGTAGATGCAAGTTGACTGATACAATTAGTTTTGAGTTTGAAATAATATTTCACAAAAAAATGTTGTCAAAAAAGATAAAAGTCCACCTGTCTACTCAAATAAGAATAATTATGGCTCAAAAATGCTGATGAAAAGACTAAATTTGTAACGTAATTATACGAAAGATCATCTTAATATGCCTTTTTAATGCTTCAACACATTTGCGATAAACGGAAACTAACAATACAACTGTTCAAACAATAATATTTCCAAGTAGTTTTAGTACATTACCGGGAAATCAGCGAGATAATGAGATGAAACGAGTCAAATGAGGCAAAGAAAAATAATTTACTTTTTACTATATGCTTCACTTCCACTTTCAACGTACTAAATTAAAAACTTATAAAAGCCTGGAGCCTGGTGAACCTTCTAGTTGACTAAATAAAAGCAGCGAGCATTAAATTAAGGTTATAAAACTAAAATTATTAAACTTGGATTTGGCTATAAATACAGCTTAATTAACTAAATTATTAGATCACCAATTAGCATTATGTTCAGAACATAACTGAAATGACTAGTGCTTGCTTAATCAACTATTCTCTTCTTGTTCTCTTCGTTTCGTGTTAAATTAAGTGGCAATTTTGAATACCTAGTTTTCTAAGTTACAGATAATAATTTTTTTTATGAAGAAAAGGGCCTGAAAATTGAAAAAACAAAACAAAAAATGATAAATAGGTAATTATTTAGTTACTAAATTATTGACAAGTGATAAAACTAATTTATGGATTGAAACAGAAAACAAGAAAACTATCGTAACAGTGTGACGAACTGTCTATAAGAAAACTACGATATTTTTTCTTTCACTCTAAAAAGCAGACTGATTCTAAACCAAAATAACGTTGAGGCACTTCTACTGTGACTTAACTTGAACAAAAGTAGAGGGCGGCCTAAAAGCTTTAATAGTGGGGTCTGATTATACTGATTAAAAGCTCACTACACAGTAATTATAATAATCACTAAAGATCATTAATGAGTTCGTGGTGAAATAAGTAGTATTAAGAGTGCATAATACTGCATAATAGTGTCTCACTTTATTTAGAAGAAGAGTGAGACACTCTTCTACCTGCCTTTGTTTTAGCGCAGGAAGATGCCTCGTCATTTCCAGACCACATGTTGCCGTTTCGTGCAACATGTTGCTGGCCAATCAGAAGCGAGCTCCGCTTCTGATTGCCTAGACGCCTATGCACGTGCCCCAATCAGCCCGCATTTGGCCTCACGTGCTCCAATCAGCACACTGGCTACCATTACAGCTATTTTAGTGTTATTCTCTGTCATGATCGTTCGGGTTGGGGGTTTTTTGTTTTTTTTGCCCAGAGTGATATTTTATCTACCTTTTATCAACGCTTCAGCAGATTATTGCTAGTGTGCGCTGATTATAACGTGCATTGGTCAATTAATGTGCATTGCACGTGCACAGTCGTCTAGCCAATCAGAAGTGGAGCTCGCTTCTAAAGCCAGCTTCTAAGGCCAGCCACATGTTGCACAAAACGGCAACATGTGGTCTGGAAATGCTCATCTGCCTGCGCTGTAACACAGGCTGAAAGGAGAGTGTCTCACTCTTCTTCTAAATAGAGTGAGACACTGTTATGTACTCTTGGTAGTACTCGTCTAGTGTCACCATCAGTTAAAAACATAGTATCAGCTACAAATAATATATAGTGGTTAAATTAGGGTTAGAACTTATATGCTGCTCTTTCAGCTACTGCATATTAAAAAAACTGCACATTTGAGAACGACATTTCACTGTTGCGACTTCAAATGAATTACTTACTTACTTTACAAAATATGAAGAGGACTGTAGTCCTGGAAATGACCACTTTTGTAGAATATGAACAACGTTAAACAAAAAATCAATGTCCGATGTTACTGTTGTTTTCATTTTATTACTGTCGTTTCGACTAGCCATTTTTGTTTGTGTTCATTTATTCTGGGAATAACTGAATTCTTTTGCTTATGTGAATTTGATGCCATAATAAAGCATTGTTTACAATTATTGTTCAGCAAGGATACTGAAAAGTTTGCCTTGCCGTTGCCACCCAGGAGATTAGCAAACAGGAATTACTACAAAAGTTTGCAAACTTACAACCAATCGCTTAAATGCTACCTTACGTAGGACTCAGAACTTCTTCCCGGATTAAACGGACTGGACTTATTATAGTCCAAATCTTTGAACTGGATAACGCGCTAAACCATTTAAATGTCAGTGTTTTCGTTTCAATCAGGACCTATTTTAAACGGGCTAATTTTGAGTTTCGCCTGATTAAACACCAGAGCGCTTTTGCTTAATCTAAAGGTTTCGGGCCTTCTTACGCATAATTTTTAAACCGCTTAGTGTGACCAAATGAGGTAAATTGTTTATTCTCTCCGAATAAGCAACTTTTTTTGAAATTTTACATAATACACCTTGCACCTGTGTCCCGACTTCGTTGTAGCTCTGAAATACCTTTGGTGTGCCAGATTTCAATACTATTAGCATCGCATAACAGCAATAATAGCTTATGGCACAAGGTGTTAGAATTTGATCAGAATTCATATCATTGTGTGACAACATTGGTAATCTCTTTAGCAGATGCTATCAACGTTAATTCTCTCTTTAAGAGAGCATGATTAGTATTGGCCGATTTCAGCCGCCAGTTTAGTTCAACTGAATTGCATATAATCTTAGTTTAGATCTATCTACTCGTTCAGTCGTTTTGTGACCTTTCAGTTATATACTCGCGTTCTGTCATCAAATGAAGTTGACGCTGACTGGATCTAATCACCATAGCGCTTTTTATTAATTTCTCATAAAGTTTTTGTCATCTAGCATCAACTGATTCATTTCAGCCGGAATTCAGTTTTCATCGCATAAGGCTCGTCGCAAAGTTTCAGCTGCCCCTCAGTGGGCATGTATGTACCTATAAAATATTTAGTCTCAATTTTCTTGTGTATTTTGGGGTACACAAGAGTTCCCACGCAAAGTTACGCTGTAGTAACAGTAAGTAAGTAACTGCTATACTGACAGCCTGAACTGAGCCCAAATAACGCAACGTTTCTGATTTACAACACTATATATGACGTCCATGGCAATTGAAATTGAGTCAGTTAACGTTTTGAAAAAATGAAAATTGTATTCACTGAAAGTTGAGAAGAAAAGGGGTAAGCCGCAAAACGCAGACTATCGTTGTTATTCTGCTATGCATTTTGATTATTACGTTTTAGAACAAGTGGTCACAAAGCATTGTAAACTGAGACGAGGTCAAAGGTCTTTATATATATAGTGATTTAAAAAATACAAAATGTAGTACAAATTGAACTAAATTGAAGTTTTTCCGCCGCACAATTGTTAACCACCAGGTGAAATTTTTGTTGCCTGATTTTAGATGGATTCTAGTTAAAACTTCAATGAATGTGAATGTAATTTATTTTTTGCTAGCGTGAAGATTGTACACCTTTTGATTGTTGCTCAGAACGCAGTAGTTCAATAATCTGTTTTTGAGCACCAATCAACAGCTGTAGCAAGTCTGATATTCATGCTTCTTGTTGATGAAGAAACTTGCTGTTCCAAGAACAAAGACAACAAAGACACTTCCGGACGCCATTCTCAAAAGTTGTATCAGCAGGAGCCATACGGTTTACCAGGTCGGTTTGTGACAGTGTGACACTATAAATGTAGTTTATTAATTATGATAATATGCTATATTGTAGCCGTAATGAAAAATAGATCTAAAAAAATAAATCTGAAAACTTGGACACTTGGATACTTTTCAGAAGTGCAATTTATGTAGAAAACATATAAAACCTAAACTCGAGTCTAAAGTTTTCATAAGGGTTTGCATTTTAAAGTCATTTTGTTGTCAAATGAACTTGACTTTTTTCGGCACTACAAAACTTGCGGTAGCTTATAACCACAACAGCTGATATATGCTGATGAATACTTATATATACTTCTGAATTAGTTTCACGTCTGTGCTAAAACTCCCATAATCCAATCAAAACTTATGGCTGCTGAAATCTTAGGTGGTCATTGTACTGAATCAGCTAAAAATCACATGGCAATTTATTGTGAGCCATATGTCGAAAATTTTGACAAATGTCATTAACACACAAAAAAACGGTGATATTAATGATATTTTAATTGTGAAATTATAATTTTATTCATCCATAGCTCCATACATCCAGGAATAGAATAGACATCCATATACTTAAGCCCTAGGGCCCCAGTGGCTATTTCTGTGTGCTGAGTTTGGCGAAACTTAAATTGCACCTGTTCTTTTGTTTTTAAAAAAAGCTTTAATTAGTTGTAATCTTTTATATTTGGGCATAGAGGTAGTTTATTGTCGTGCATATCTAGTTTAGGCATTTGTCATCTTAGTGTTTCTCTTCGTTCATTTTTTGTTTTTTGTTAAACGCTGTTATTATGAATTTAGAATTAGGTGGGTAACGATAACGGGACTATAACGGTTGTTTAGCATCGACTCTTTAATGGCTTTATGAAAACTTTATGACAAAAAATGATTTTTTACAATTTGTCCTGATCATTTTTGCATTAGTGCTTTTTACTTGTATCACAAACAAAATTACTTGTATCACAAACAAAATTAAAGAAACTAAAACAAAACGTCACATTAAAGGATATTCACAGGAGGTAGTACTCAACAGATAAAAATACTTGTATACTAAACGCAGAACGGTTTTGTAATTTTAGACCAATACTGTAAGCATTTCTTTACTAAAAACTTGCACCAAAACGTTTTTGAAAGTCCAAAGCATTGGCGCATCGAATATTCATGACTGGGAATTATGTTGAAAATGCTGACAATTTTATTACTTTTTTAAGCTTAACGGTATGTAACAAAAACGCAAAAAATACTAATATCGCAGAATATCGACTTCGGTATGTTCTAAGCTTGTTTTATGGGATTAGGGTATATAATAGTTATATATGTGTCTTAGCTATGTGTCGCTAAATGTAGACGCTAGGACAAACATGTTATAAGGCCAGAATTTAATGTCAGGTAATATGTCACATTAAAGCACATTGTAGATTTGATGCGACATTCCTAAATGTCAACGAGATAGTGATATGCGATTTGCGTAGGTAAATTTATTAATATCATATCCGCGCTTAAAAAATATAACAAAACTGTAACCAATATCATCAGAAACTCTGCATTGACTCGTCAGCGTTGTTTTGCATTCAACGCAAAAAAGTTTGCTTGCATTTTAGTCGGAAACTTTGTAACTTTTTAACCTTTTTCACTACAAACAAACTGTAGCCTCATCACTTCCAATAACCCCTCTGCATTTAGCGATTCAAACAACTTTAGTAAAATAATGTGTGTAGCTATAGTTTACAACAAAAACTACACCAAAATAAAACAAGTATAAAATGTTACAAGAAGTTTTTACTAGCATGGATTTATAAATTGTATGTGAAACCTAACTAAGAATGCAAATTACTTTTACAGACACAAATGTACAAATCAAAGTTTTTTAATCCTATTATTCTTTATAATCGTTCCAAAACATTTCAAGCTAATGCGTAAAGTCAACAACAAATCATTTAAATTTACTGAGCAGCCTAGACATAAGAGACAGTCCCAGGAAATATAAGCCCGCCTTGTTTCTAAATAAGTCAACCGAAAAATTGGATTTCTTTAAATGGACGTTCAGTTTCTTCGAAAACCATATTTTTGAAAATTAACTATTGCTTTTAAGTGGGGGAAAACAACATTGGATATTATGTCAGGATTTGTAGGCAACCACAACCGTAAATACGCATAAGTAGTGTATAAGCGGGGTATTGGTCTTTGATCATATAATCGGTGTGATCACTAACGTCTGGCAAAAAATGCTGGACCGTCACCGTGCGAGAAAACGAAACACACGAAAAAGAACCAAGTTCAGTCATCAGGAGCACAGCAAATACATAGTCGCCGAAATCAGGCCAATTCTTTAGTCCCAAGATTTGTTTGACTTTAGTCATTATCACACACATAGCCATAATTACCGTACCATGACGTTTTATTGCCTACTTAGGAGACAAACAGTAAGGTATGTAAATGTCAGAGTATTCGAGCTTTTCATGAGTATGTTCTACACAGCACATGTTTTGCCATTTTAACAAAAAAGGCGAAATAACGACAAAATGGATAAAATGTTCGTAAATATTTCACATACTGTCAAATCATATTTGCCAACTTGACTTCATATAATAAAAAAAGAATAAGTATTGCAAAGCATATCAAATTTATACGAAGTGTGTTAGTGTTGGTGGCTGAGTGGCTGGGAGGAGGGCTACTGGGGTTTATCCAAGACACCTATTCTTGCCACTAAGGTCTGAAACAAAGTTAATATAGGTGCCAAAATCCAGTGAAATAATGCATGAAAAATAGAAACAACTGAAGCACCTGTAAAGAGCGACAGTATTCCACCAACGTTGCTAACCAATGTTGTCCATGTGTATATATAGTTGATTTCAAGACGTTCAACATACATGTGCTCTTGTTTCAACTTGAACCACATAGAATTTTTCCGACCCTGCACGATCCCGGGTCTGTATGTTACAGTCATATCATACTCTTTGCGAACGCAGTTGGGAATAAAACATTTATTCTTACACACTTCCAAATTTATATCAGCGTTCCATGCGATATATGTGTCAGAACTTGAATTGTGGTAGAATTGGTACAGTTCCGTGTCATTCGTACAATAATTATCAAGAGTCAGTCCCGGAAAACCGGGGTAAAAGTCATAACAGTGAAACTGTATCTGTTCCATCCAAGCGTAGCATCGAATGACACAGCCCACCAGAGGAGAAGGTTTTAGATCAGAAGAGCATGGAGCCTTGCTCAAGTTTATAAGGTCAAAATGCCGGGCGGAAACAATGATTTCCACATTTTCTTCCACATTTGGCAGTTTGTTGATCATTAGTACTTGAGTGTAGTCGGTATAGTCCCCGACGCTAACCTGCAAAGTGGTGTAGTTCTCCAGTATGATTTCAAAAACTCCCGGATGATGTGGAATGTATTTGACTTTTGCAGCTTCTTCGAATGGTGCAGCCATCACTCGCAAACATAGGCCATTTATGTGATACGTATAATTCCACTGGGTAAAGTTTGGTCTCAAGTCGACAATGAAGTCACTACTTTGCCATGTAGCATCTAGTGCATCATCAAGGGTGCCGTATTTATATTTTGCCATTTCATGAAGAAAGTTTGTAGAATTACGCTTGGCGTGTAAGCTCTCAATTGAGTCGTCCAGCAGTGATTCTATGTGAACTTTGGCTAAGTCATTGACCGGCAATTTGTTTAGCTTAATCCAATCCCAGGTGCATAAATTAATAGTTGGAAACTGCCTCAGACGTTCTTGTGTGATTTTGGAAGCAGTGGGTTTGTTACAGAACTCGAATGTAATATTCCCTGTTTGATACAGTAATCCGACAGCACTCAGACACATAAGACAAGTCCAGCAGAAAAATAAGAATTTATTATGACTGTATATTTTGACCAAAACGTTCAAGCCGTGAATTGTTGTCGTCTCAATAAAATCATTCAACATTTTAACATAATCGATAATTAACTTTGTCTAGCAGCGTAATTAGTAACGAAATGCTGCATGTAGATGTCGCCTGTAAGCGTACACAGACTCACAAATTTCCATGACCCCCTTCCCTCCCGCTATACGCACTAGTTTAGGCCTACTCGCTCCTGTATGGCGCTATATAGCAGGTTACCACAAATAACACCTAGGCCCGATTTATCGAAACAAAATGTTCGTCATCGAAAATGTTCGTCATCAAAAATGTTCGTCATCGAAAAAACAAATGTTCGTCATCAAAAATGTTCGTCATCGAAAAACCAAATGTTCGTCATCGAAAAACCAAATGTTCGTCATCGAAAATACATGTTCATTATTGAAAAGACAAATGTTCGTCATCAAAAAGCAAATGTTCGTCATCGAAAATGTTTCGATCAATCCAAAATTTTCGATGACGAACATTTTCGATGACGAACATTTCTGATGACGAACATTTTGCTTCGATAAATCGGGCCCTAAAAAACTCTAACAAATTTTATATGCTATTCACGCTATTATGAAACCGCTATACAGCGTTATGATAGCCTACCACTATCATAGCGCTTATATATCGCTGCTTTAAAGGCACTATTTAATAGTTATATTTAAGTTTAACAGCGCTAACAGCGTCAAATATGTGCTATTAGCGCTGTACAGCCATATTTTTGGCTAATTGCTAGTTAATTGTATAATTATGTTATTGTGCTTTACCTTTTTACGTGTGCGATAGAGGCCTACACGGGCCTATTTTTTAAGCCCATGGCTTGGCCCGGCCGGGTATGTACATTCACTATATGGATCAGGCACTATTGCATTTTTTACAGCGATTCGGCAAAAGCTGTACAAATCCTACGCTTATTTGGCACCATATATAGAAAACGTACAGTTTTAAATTGTGACAATCTTAAATTTAAAATTAATTACTTTGAAATTCTGCGAACCGGAACAAGAAGAAAATGTAATAGTGTACGCAAAAAAGTGCGCACCTACATTCTTCTGTTTTTAAGATTTATTACCCTGGTACCAGGGCGTATTATCAAACTTTTTAAGCCCAGGAATTCAGGGCAAAAAGGGATGACAAAAAAGTTGCAGTTAGTTGCTGTTTTAATTGTACCATTGGCCGGTTGTGCCCAAAATTCCTCTGCATAATTTAAAAACTGTACTGGGATTAATAGCCGTTGTTCGAGTTTGGCCTTCTTTTTTGTGTTTAAATGACAGGTGCGCCCTTTTGTGCCCTTTAGTATTTGTGATTCCTCCACGCGCGGTCTTGTTTCCCTTTATGTTGCGTCTTTCCTCCACGTGAGGTTGTTGTGGTTGTGCTCTTTGTTGTGTTCTTCTTCTACGTGAGGCATATGTTTGTGCAGTTCTCCTCCACGTGAGGCTTTGATGTTTTGGTAGTAAAA